>CVRI01000035.1:933082-1012892 GCA_900005825.1 Clunio marinus | reverse complement strand
CCTTCTGGTGAACGTTGGTTGGGCGGTGATTTCCTATCGAGTGATCGCGTTATTCTCTAGTCTGATGAAAGCAAAGGATATCTTTATCGTCTGCCAGCAAAGTAAGAATATTTTAATTAATTCATGAATAAAAATTATTCACAATTTCATGTTTAGTTCCATTCCCGACAACAAGGAATTCCATGGACCATCAGTTGGGAAAGATTCGCCATTTTTGTATTGTGTCCTTTCGAAATGAAAAATCACTGTCTTGTCCACCGTCAATGAAGCTCGTCCAGACAACACGAGCTGGAAAAATGCAAAAATATTTGTTACGTGGTGATTTTGAAGGTTTCATAAATATGTGGGCAGTTCCGGACTTTTCACTCGAAGAAATTAAGAGTTTTCAAACATCAAATGCTACAGTCAAAGGTTGTTATAAATATTAAAAACTAAACATCAAAAGTTTTACTAAATTTCTTCTCTAAGTTCTTCAGAATACAATTACAACGAGTTTGGAACAAGCATGGAGTCTGATGGATCCACCACCAGTGGGTATTCTTGATCAACTGAATCATCCAAATGAACCGATTGTTAAACTGTTGTTGTTACTGCGAGTATTTATTTGCCACAACAAAGTCGGTTGGTATTTAGCTGGTCGTGAAGATGGAATAATTGTCATTGTTCCTGCAACTCAAACTGTCATGTTGAAACTTTTACAAGGAAAGCATCATCAATTTACTGATTGGCCACCTAATCAAATACTCGCTGGACATTCGGGACGTGTTAATTGTTTGCTTTATCCGTATTTGGTACATACGAGATATGATAGAAGTCATCTTCTTTCTGGTGGTGTTGAATTTGCTATTTGCTTATGGGATCTTTATAGCAGCACTTTGCTCCATTGTTTTCGTGTTCAAATGTATTTGTTCGGTTGCTTCTGATCATTCAGTGACATTGTTGAGTCTGCAAGAAAGAAAATGTGTGACATTGGCAAGTCGTCATCTGTTTCCTGTTGTTACTATCTAGATGTTCTGATGGAACAGTTTATGTTTGGCAAATGGAAATGGGACATTTAGATCGTGTTTTGCATGGAATGTTAGCTGAAGAAGTTCTTTCTGCTTGTGATGAACATTCCAGAGAAAGTGGAGAAGTTACTGGTTTGACATCGGACTTTCCAATCCGGCTGTTCATTTCTTTCGTGGTTTACGTCATCGTAACATTAACGCTATAAAACATGCTACGCAGAGAGGCATTCATCAGTTACAGCAATTGAATGCACATAATAACAATGACGGCAATTTCCTGATGAAGAATCGTAACAGTCCTCTGGTCATTCAAGGCTTGCGAACAAATCCTAAGGGTGAGTTTATTTATTTAAATTAATTTATTGTTGGGATTTGATAAATTGAATTTAAACAACACGAACAATTGTGTTGGTAAAATTGTCAACACAACAGTGTGATAAATTCCAGCACGATTTTTTATTATGAAATTATGAGAAAATGTTGCCGATAATTTAGTTTAACGCTTTTTTGAAAATTAAAAATAGTCGAAAAGGGAGTCGAAACTCGCCGAAAAAAACGATTGCAGCGACATTACAAGTTTGTCGATAAGTCCGCGGTCTTTTGCCAAATTTCGATTCATTTTTTTGTGAATGCTGTGATTTGTAGTGTGTAAAAGAATTATAAAATACGTATTCAGGCTTCAGCTTGTGTCTGGTTATCGTAAAAAAGTAAATTTAAAAGGAAAAATATCGAAACACTAGACAAAAAAGAAACTTTCTATTCGCGGGCAGACATTCAGTGTTGAAAAAATAAAGGAGGGTCAAAAATATAAAGAGAAAAAAATCGCAGCCTAGAAATTTGCTGTAACATAAACATCTAAGTGTAAAGATTTCAAGCAATAAATATAAATAGTTGTATTTTCAACATGGAGCCTACTGGAAACACGACACTTTATGTTGGCAATTTAGATCATTCCGTGACGGAAGAATTAATTTGCACCCTGTTCTCTCAAATGGGTCCCGTTAAAAGCTGCAAAGTAATCCGTGATTCTGGTAGCGATCCATATGCATTCGTTGAATATCATCATCATACAGCAGCATCAACTGCACTCAGCGCAATGAATAAACGTTCGTTTCTCGATCGTGAAATGAAGGTTAATTGGGCGACAAGCAGTGCTGGAAATCAGCCCAAAACTGATACAAGTCACCATCATCACATATTTGTTGGAGATCTTAGTCCAGAAATTGAGACCGAAACGTTACGTGAAGCGTTTGCTCCTTTTGGGGAGATTTCAAATTGTCTCATTGTTCGTGATCCTCAAACATTAAAATCGAAAGGATATGCCTTTGTTTCTTTTGTGAAAAAAAGCGATGCAGAGAATGCAATTCAAGCAATGAACGGACAATGGCTTGGTTCAAGAGCTATTCGAACTAATTGGTCAACAAGAAAGCCACCAGCAACGACTGGTAAAGGTGTATCGAAAACAGCTGATTATGAAGAGATTTATAATAAAACAAGTCCCACAAATACAACAGTTTATTGTGGAGGATTTACAGCCAATGTACTCACTGATGACATGATTTACAAACATTTTGGACAATTTGGTCAGATCCATGATATCAGAGTGTTTAAAGATAAAGGTTACGCCTTTATAAAGTTTACAACGAAAGAAGCAGCTGCCCGAGCTATTGAAGGTACAAACAATTCTGATGTGTATGGACACGCGGTGAAATGTTTTTGGGGAAAAGAAAATGGAAATGGCGGTGATCAAACTGGAGCTTCTGTTATGATGGGACAAGGAATTATAGCTGCATCACCAGCCGCTAATTCTACAACACAGCAGCAGCTTCAACAACAACAAGTTTATGCTTACCAACAACAGATGGGATATTGGTATCCAGCAGGATATCCGGCTCAAATGACAGCACAAGCCGCACAATATATGCAACAAGGATATGCTGGATATCCATTTGCTTATGCTAGTCCACAACAACAACAACAACAGAATGCTGCTGCAATATCTGGTTATCGAATGATTCAACCATCAGCAGTACCTGCAAATATGGCAACAGCATGGGGAGTTCCCCCACCTCAAGCTGGAGGTGCACCTATTCAAAATTCCATTTCAAATGGCAACAGCACTAGTAACAATGGAACACCCCAACCAATGTTGTACACTATGCAACAATTCCAGACTCAATGAGGTGGTGATGCTGCACTCGAGAAGAAATTGACGACTTAGTTAGGAATTTTAGAATTTTAAGGATGAACTGACTTTTAAGGAAAACTCAACATAAAAAATGATGATGATGAAAAAACACACATAAAAACTAAAAGAAAATTCTCAAAAAATGCATCGCTAAGAAAAGGTAAAGTTTATGACTATTTAAAACATAATTGAAAAGCAAATTTAATGAATTATGATTTTTTTAGGAAAGAAATAAAAGAGAAAGAAGAAAAAAGAAGCATCACCAACCGAAAGTCTCAGTCTCGTGTAAATATTAGTTTACATCTTGATTTTCTGCTTTCCAAAAGAATAAAAAATATTTCTGGCTCTTCCTTTTTTTTCCAAAAAAAAATTGTAAAAAATCTTTTCGCAAATTGATAGAATATCAAGGACTCGTTGAGGTTTTCTTTATTAATAAGAGAATAAATAAAATAAAGAGAAAAGAGGAACATTTACATATATTGTTAATTAAATAAACCGAATAGAAAGAAAGAACAAACTTAATTGAAAGAAAGAAAGGGGGTGAGGAGGAGAGAGAGAGATTGTGCAGTTCGGTTATGAAGAAATAAGAAATGGATGAAACAATGGCTGATGTGACATCGAAGGCTGTATCTGAAGTGAAACACATGGGTCATAATATTGTAATAATTCGAGTTGGTTCGCGACGAAAATGAAGACGACGAAGAAGAAGAAAAAAATTTTTAGATGATAACAATAAATTATTGTGTTAATTAATAAAGAGAATGCGTGAGCGAAGCGAATAAAATCAAAATAAATGCTTTTTCTATTTTTATCAGCATCAATGATTAATGGATTAGTGATTGTTAAATATTTTCGATTGCATTTTCATATCTTTTATAGATGCTGAAAGTCACATTTTGTTCTTCGATATCGAAGGATTGATTGTTGAACTGCACAGTGAAGAGTATGCGGCGATGAGTCCAACAACGTTAGAGGTAATTACGCAATTATAATTTTTATAGTTTTAAATTGAAATCTGACTTTCTTTTGACAAGGCGCAAGGTCTGTCAATACAGCAACATGTAACTCATCCAACATCAGATACAAGCAAAAAATTACAGGTACTAATGATGAAAGCTTAATAATTTGTCATTGTCTACTTGATGTCAATATTTTTTCTGTTCTGTTGTGCTTTTGATATCGTAACACTCACAATTTCTATCTCGCTCTCTTTTTCTCTTATTTAATTAAATTTTCTAAAACTTGCTTTCATATCCTTTAATGAATGAAATGGTGACAGATTTTTTGGGGAAAGTTAAAAACAAAGCTGGAAAAAGATAAACATGGTAATGATGATTCATCTAATATCTTAGATCCAATAATTAATTAATTGTTAAATAATAATTTCAATTTTTTGACTTAGGAATATTGGCGAAGGTGGAGGAAGGAGCTGAACAAGTAGGAACGAAGATTCAAGCTAAAGTCGAAACAGTTGTGAAACAAATTAATGAACCGGGAATAGATCCATTTGATAGTACTCGAAAGATCATTCCAAAAATGGAAGCAACTCATGTGATGGAAGTAGCTCAGTTAATGTTGTCACTGATACATTCTTGGGGTCTTGATCCACTTTTGAATATTGTCTGTGAGACACAATTAGGTCTTCTTCGCCCAATGGTTCCTATTTCATACGGAGTATCGTCAAAAGGTGACATGTCACTTCTCTTGCCAACTTGGCAAAACACCATCAAGAAAGAAACTGTTCAGAACTTATTCAAAGGAATGGAATCAGTTCAATTGAACAAGTCTCTTCCAGAGAATTTATTACGACAAGAGACTTTGACACGATTATTCACAGCTCGTTTGCATTGGGAGTTAAGCACGACATTAACATCCAATCATCTATTGGGAATGGTTGCAATGTCGAACACTTTAATATCGATGAATATGGCGACATTTATTCCAGAACAAGAAAGAACTCGCAAGATTTCCAAACAACAATCGTTGACATCGACGAAGGCAAATGTTGTTGCGTGGGCGAGTGATGATGAGCATGAAGAAATTTTAACCGAACAACAAGGGAAGATAAAACAAGGTTGGAGTCTTCTGTCAACACATCATTGCTTCTTGTTACCGGATAAAGTTGATTCGATGGAGCCAAGAAACTTCAAACGGCCACAAGTGGAATTGATGGCACGACGTTGGCAACATCATTGCATTGAGATTCGACAAGCAGCTCAACAATTGTTTCTTGGTGAATTGGGACGAATGGGAAAGAAAGGGCGGAAGCAGTTGGTTGAAAATTGGGCTCAATTCTTGCCACTTTACACTCATACAGAACCAATTGCCCAACAAGTTCTACCAGCATCTCCAGTCAATTCGTCATCACCTGGAGGAATTGACGCACGACAATCATCAACTGATCCTAATGAAGAAGAAATTGAAGAAGAGGAAGAAGAAGTCGTTCGTCAGAAGCCATCAAGTTTAGCAGAATTGAAGAGAAAACAATCAACAGCTGTTGTTCTTTTGGGTGTTATTGGTGCTGAATTCGGTCAAGATATTTCAAATGAAACTAATACAAATCCAAATCAAAATAAGCAACTGCAACAACAACAGCAGACGCAGCAACAAAAGTTGCCAACTGATCAACAACAGCAAAGAAGAAAGAGTTCTGTTGTTGAAGGTTTTGGTATTGGTAACAATAATTTAGCTCGTCTTACGGCGATGGCATTGACGCATTTGTTACTTGAACCGCCGACTATGAAGCTTCCAGCTCATACACCTTTAAGACGGGCAGCAATTGATATGATTGGAAGAGGATTTACAGTTTGGGAGCCTTATCATGATGTCAGTAAAGTTTTATTGGGATTACTTGAGATTTCATGTGATTCATCTCGTTTGGTTCCAAGTTTAACTTATATATAAACTTCCTTTGACACCACAAGCAGATGCATGTCGAACTGCAAGGCATGCACTTCGTCTTATTGTGACAGCTCGTCCAGCTGCATTTATCACCACAATGGCAAGGGAAGTTGCACTTTACAACACTCTACAGCAGAACTCGCAAGCATTGAGTGTGCCACTAACTCAATCAGTTCTTCATCGAGCTAAGAAAGAAATTCTGCAATTTGTTGAAATGTTGATCGAAAAAATGCAAACTGAAATGTCGGTGTTGCTTGTTGAAGTGACTGACATTACAATTCATTGCTTGGACATGGCTGACTTAAAGAATCGTGGCTTGAATGAAGTTTGTCCTGCAATTTGTAAATTCAATCAAGTTTCGCATTGTGCGTCAACGAGGAGAATTGCAGTTGGTGCTCATAATGGTCATCTGGCGATTTACGAATTGAGACAAAATAAATGTCAAATGATTCCAGCTCATCATCAACCAATAACAGCTTTAGCATTCAGTCCCGAAGGAAAGTATCTCGTCAGCTATTCGTGCGCTGAAAATCGTTTATCATTTTGGCAAACAAGCCCTGGTAAGTTTCTTTATTTAAATATTTATTTTCTTCATACTTAATAGTATTGAAATCTTTAGGAATGTTTGGACTTGGACAAAGTCAAACGAAATGCATTAAAGGATATTCAACAGCTCCGATTCCAGACGTAACACGATTAAATCAAATGAGGTTAGCTAAGCTAATTTGGATAAATAATCGAACTGTCACACTTATGTTAGCTGATGGTTCTGAAACTAGATTCTACATTTAAACGACAATTTGCATACATTTTTAACTAAATATTTGGATGTCAGTTAAATAAATAATCAAACAATTGCTGTTGTTATATGTATACAAGTCAAATAATTATGAAATTCAGATAATTATGCAACACCATAACTTACCTTCTAAAAGGTTTTCAGAACTTTAATCAACGACTATAAATTAAGCTTTTCTCTTCTAAAACATTGAATGTAAGTTTCAACCAAATAAAGAAATAAAAAGTTAATAAAGTTCAAACGTTGTTTCTCCTTCAATTGAAATTTCTATCGCTGAAATTAATGTTTCGATGATCCTGAAAGATTATATGAAAAGTTTTTGTTTTAATTTTATGTATAAATATTCCAAATACTTTATTAGATTGTTGAAACAAGTTTTAAGTTAGGTATCGTTGTCATTTGATAATTTTTACAAATAAACTACAATAATGTATTGAATACAAGACAGCTCGATAAAAGAAAAGATAAAAATATGCAATTTGAGTGAATTAAAATTTTTATTATTTTTTTTTCTTTTTCTTTCAACTACCTATTGGCTGATAAAATAATATTCTTGAACGAACGATATTCCTTTATCACATGCTCATGAAAAGTTCGTCGATGTGTCTTCATCATTTAATTAAATTGATTAAAGAGAATCTCTATGAAATACCCAGGATCGATTAATGTGTCCAAAACGATGCGACTGCCATTGAGATTCAAGCAAATTGAATCGGTCATTCGAAAGATAAAGTGGTTTACCTCGTCTATAAATTTGAAATAAAAATAAAATAATTAAAATTTGAAATGAGGTGCTGCGAAAAATTAAGAAACTTTCACCTTTTTTCAAATGTTTAAGTTGTCAATTATTCATAACTTTTCAAATTAAAAAAACAAACAAATCACTTACTTTAAATCACGATCTTCTTCATCATACCCATCAAGATATAATGATCCCCAAAGGCAAGCTCTACTACCACGAACAATGATGATGAAGGTTGACGTGACAACTAAAAACACTCCAGTTCCACGGCCGCAAGTAATTGCGTGCTAATAAAAGAAAAAGGAGAAAGAAAAAAAATGAAAAAATGAAGTTAATTTTTAGTAAATATCTATATAAATAATTATTTCACTTACCCGAACAGCTTCGCAACAATCTTGCTCCTTACAACAGGTTTGTTTGAGGCAAACAATTTTGCCACAAATTAAACAAATTGAGCTTTCTTTTGGGATTGATGAACATTTTAAACATGCTTGCTCATAATAGTACTGCAATTAAATATCATAAGTAAGAAATTAATAATGGATTATCAATTATTTATTACCGTAAACAATCTCTCATATTCTCGTGGCAGAGCAAGTAATTGCGGTTGATGCCAGACAATGTGTTGATTCATGATCAGTTCTCGTGTTGTGTCGTATGGTGGTCTTGATTCTTTCAAAACTTTACACCAATGAATTGGAAGAGATAATTCAGTGCCTTCAGCAAAGTATAAAGCTTTTGCAGCATGAAAATCTTTCCAATCCATGCTTTTTGTTACAAGTTCTAAAAAGTAAACCAATCTAGCGAATTCATATTCAGAATCTCTGACTTCTGGCAGCTCTTGACGATAGATGTGATGTCGCAAAAGAGCGGCATTGCGTAGATAGGGTAGACATAATGATTCTAATTCTTTTTCGAACTTTATAAGCATTTCATCAATATTCCAAGTCTTTTCAGTTTCCTTTGAAGTGTTAGACGATGATTCGGTGATATCAAAATGTTCCCCTTCATTCATGTCAACATCATCATGATCATTCATCTCATAACTACTGCAATCATTTTCAAAGAGATCTTGTCGAAAATCTTTACAATTATCTAAATTATTTAAAACAAGCGCCATTGCAGATCCAAGGCCATCAACGCCATTCTCATCAATATTTGAAGTGTTTGAGAATTTTGCCACAGTTTCTTCACATTGTTCATCAGTCAAACGAGAACAAAATTGAAGAACTATTTGATAGTACATCAAGTTATACATAACTTTGACAATACAGGTGAAATAAGCTGTATAAAGAGATTTTCATTAGTTCGTTACTTTTCAATTAAGTTAAATTCATTAATAAATTACAGTCAAAGTCATAGTACAAGAGAATATTCAAGTGTAAGCTACGACGCCGGAAAATTTTCTATGCTTGGATTAAAGTCTATTTTTCGAATCTGATATTTACAGGTGAAAAGGAAAAACTTTGACTCTACTTAAATATATCATCATGCACATCTTATTACTCACCTTGATCCAATTGTAAAGGAGCCAAGAGAATGAATTTAATAAGTTGAGCGCATGGATCAGTAATAAGACTTGGAATTGTAAAATTTTCATTATTACATGAATATGAAGGAACTGGAGCATCATCATTGTCATTAAGTGGTATTCCACATAAGGTAGCCCATGCACGATCCATTTTCCATTCGTAATGTCCAAAATGCACATTTTTATTATTTATCATTAGACGTACATGAAACGCTAAAACATGCAACAACGGCACAATACATTCCCTCTTTGGTCGATAACGAACATCATTAAATGTACACAATGAGCCTCCACGTTGAATAACTTCTGACTCTAAGTTGGTTCGTGCAACCGACGTAACAAACGAGAAAAGACTCTCACTTGTTGGTGGATTTTGATACAATGCTTCTGCATGATATTTCTTAATGTTTCTTGTGCTATTCGACATACTTTCCATTGCTCTAATCATCGCTTCTTCAAGTTTCGATGTTGCTGTTGATCTTTTCGTGTCTTTTATCAGTTCCATTAACTCGACACAAAGTTGTCCATAATTTGGCGTTGGATTTCGAATGATTGTCGTAGGACGATCTAATTGTGGACTTAAAGGTAAAACTGAATTTGCAAGTTGACGACACACGGGACATGAAAACTCGCCATGCTCTATGTTGAGATTTTGAGAACGCATTGGACCCAAAGATTTCAAATACGATTCGTAGCATGTTAAATGAACATGATGTCCACATGACTGCACATGAACGCCACCTTCCCAACATATATTTTGTGTTAAAAACCATTGAGTTCCATATTTTCGATGTAGAATTTCAGCACGCTTCTTAAATTCATTACTTAATCTCACATTTCGTTCAGGAATTTCTTTATCTTCATCACATACCGGCAGTGGAAAACGATTCGATGTTTTTCGACGATGACCCACAATGCTACTTGATTCAACTAACACAACTAATCCTATGGGATTTGTCTCGAGACTCGGACCAGTACAATTGCAAATAATGCAGTCATATTCCTTCTCACGCGGTGCTTCTTCTTCATCAATCTCATCATCATCAATTCCTTCCATCATTTTCCCTTCCGACGCCATAAATTGCTTTTGACGAAAAGCAAACTCTTCCATAAGCTTCTGTTGTCGTTCACGAGCACGTTTTGTTCTTTCTTCCTTCTCTTTATTCTCACGAGCTTTTTGTTCAGCTTGACGTTCTCTTTGATTTGGCCAAAGCTTTTGTCGTATTTCATTAATATTTTTAGCGCACATTTCATCGCTATTAGCGATCTTATGCAATAAATTACCGATGAAGAATGGACCATCACCAATCCGCAATTCATTGTATTTTATTTGATGATATTGACTAGATGGGTTGCTATTCTTATAACTGCTGCAGCTGCTGTTGTTTTCATCATTATTATGCATCATGGTGTCATCAACATCATCATCACTACCACCATCATCGTCATCACATTTCATATCTTCGTTGTTATCTTCCAAAGAGAAACTATCCAAAGTTCCACTTAACTGTGAATGTAATTTCAATAAAAGTGAAATGATGCTTTCATCAACTGCAATGATATCATTTGACAACTCTCCACCACTACTGCTACTACCCCCAGTCACGTCCATATTTTTACGTCTTCTTCGAAAATTAGAAGAACCACCAGCACTTGGAACAATGTCCATATTTGAGCGATTTGGCACAGCAACTGGTTGAACTCGATTAAACGGCACCAATATTGAAGTAGGTAGAGTGTCACTACCATTGGTGCTGTAAAATATTTCTTGAGGTCTCACTCCATCAGCTGCTCCTGTTGTTGCTTCTCCTACTTGTCTTACAGCTAATTCCATTGAAACATTTCCTGATGCAATTGCTAATTGAGGACGTTGTGTTGTTGCTACTTCATTGCTACGATATTCCACAACACTTTGATCAACAGATTCGCCTGCACGACCAACAAGTGGCGGCATTATTTGATTCGTGGCTATAACAGTCGTTCCTGGTGTTGCTGCTGTTCCACTCATTGCTGATGAATTTTCATCCATTATTGCAGAAACAACAGAAGTTTCGCGAACAATTGATAAGTCTTGAGGAACAGCAACATCAAATACAACGTTATAAGCAGAAAAATCATGTTCAAGACTTCCAATCAACATTGGCATCGTGTCGCCTTCTGATAATTCAAACTCAACGTCACTATCGAACTGAGATTGATAATTCGCTGGCGAATTTTGTAATGCTGGTGAATTTAATGAAATTGCATTGATTGACAGACATAAATTCTCCATTAAGTTATTTGTTGGATAACAATTCATTAAGACGGGAATTTCACGAGTTTTCTCATGAACACCTCCGTCGGATGATGAATGAAATCCTCCCGATCGTGGTGACCGTTCGAGTACTGTTGAACGATGTGAAAATTTTTCCTTTTCTTTCTCTTTCTCTTCAGCAACTGATGTTACAGCAATTTCCAGAAGAAATATTCCAAGCGCTATCAAATGTTCACTTACGTTTGTTACATGAACTGCTCGATATAAAATGCCGAGAATCATTGAATGGAAAACTTTTGTATTTAAAATACAAACTGGATCTGTGTATTTGCTGTTAACCTTATTGGGAAGTCGAAATGGTGGCCAAAGATTGCCACTTTTGGGCATCTTATGATGTTGTCGAACATAAGCACTGAATCGATCCATCGAGTTTTGAAAGTCTCGTCTATGAACAGCTCTTAGTAGCACATGTAAAGGATCATAATGAATTTTCCATACAGCTGGTAGAGGAATAAAAAGACCTTGTTCGAGATTTTCTGATCCTACTGGTGGTGGACGATACGTCGACAATTGTTTTAAATACTTTTCAAAATTTCTTGCATAAGCATTTCCTGATCGCTCTGGCATCAGCTCCAGTAGTTGACTGTGAGTCTTGTCACTTGTGGCTAAAAGTGCACTTATCTCAACAATACATTTCATGTCTTCATCATTGCCTAAATTTGTTCTTGATGTAACGAGTGTCGCTAGAAATGTCAACATTCCCTCCATCATTGAATCGTGTTCCATTTCTTGCGGCGATGTTAAATTACCAAAAAACCATTCATCTACACCAAAGCTTTCAACGCAGGATGAGAGAAAGAAGCTTGCTGGCAATTGTGTAGCAAAGATTTGTAGGAAAAACAAATCCATATCAACCATGGAATTACAGAAATTCGCTTGAATGTAAGTCATAGCTTGTCCTTTTATTTGTAATCCATTTCTAACCCATATTCCTGACAATATTTCATAGAATAAGCTCTGAAATGAAATAAAGATGGAAAAAATATTTATTCTCTTGATTTTTCTTTTTATTTCTAAGAGTGAGAGAAGATTAAAGACGAGGAATGGTTCATCATCAATTTTTAATGCTTTTCATATTTAAATTTGTCAATGTTTCTTTCATAATTTATGAATCTCCCCTTGACTAAACACGACAAAATCTTGTGTTCATAATAAAAGCGGTGAGAAGAAAAATTAATAATAATGCTCTTTGTTATGCTCTCAAACAAGTATCAAATTGCACGAGAATTCCCAAACCAGTCATGTTATTATGAGAGACTTTATTTTCAGTTCTTTCTTTGTAATGAATGCGCGAAGAGCAAATCTTTGAGTTGGTAAAAAGCCGAACAAGTGCTTCTTAAAGTTTGAATTTGTGGAACAAAGTGTGAAGGTTTAAGTTTAATTTTCCTCTTCTTGTTATTGTGAACATAATTAACAACGATATTTAAATCGCCAATTATATTGTTTTGAATGTGAGTTGTTACCTCGACGACCAGTTTGTTATTATATATCACATTATTTAATAAAATTATTATGAGTCATCAAAACAATTCGTTGAATCAGTGAGAACGAAATCCCGTTAAAAGAGAAAAGGAATGAGTCACATCATTCAAATTTCCGGTTGAATATCTACTTGAACAAACCGAATAAAATTGTTGATAAACTGTTCTATGACATTGCGCTCATTCATAAACGCAGATGATTGATGATTGTTCTTCAAGTTTTTAATTTATGTAAATTCTTAAATCAGTGACTCAACTCAGGTAAAGTCGACGACATTCAAGACAAGTCTGAAGAGAAGA
Organism: Clunio marinus; assembly: GCA_900005825.1. Lineage (NCBI taxonomy): Eukaryota > Metazoa > Arthropoda > Insecta > Diptera > Chironomidae > Clunio > Clunio marinus. Next base: position 999,629 of record CVRI01000035.1, on the reverse strand, counting down.
GAAAACGAAAAAGGGTGAACATGGCAAATCTAAGAACACTGCTTTTGCTTTTTGCATTTCAAACACCTTTCCATGTAAATGGACTCGTTGAAGATGTTATCGAAGTTCTCTACTTGGGAAGAGAAGTTATTAAAACAATTTCGAGCACATGGGAATTGGCGGATCAAGTCGGTGTTACAAATGAAATTGATTTACCATTTATGAAACGAAAAGAGAAAAAAATCATTTCAAGAATGGCTGAACTTGCTCAAGAATTCCGCTATGCTGAAATGACGGTAGACAATCACAATTCAAATGCTTCCAAATGTTCTCTTCTAAAATATTTCTTTCAATTTCAAAGGTTCAAGAATCTTCCGAAGTAACAATGCAAGGACTTGAATCATATATCCGTACAAACACAAAGTTGGAACTTGCAATTCATGAAATGATTGATTTAGTAACACGAATTGAAAGTATTCATAATCATTACGAAGAATATGTTGAACACTTCGATCATTTTGAACGTGACACGTTAGAAAAATTTGCTCGAGCTGTCATTGAAGAAAATGCGGTATCAGTAAAAGGAATATTACCGAGAATACAAAGTTTGGTCGGTGGACCATCAGGAAACGAGTTTCGAATTCTTGGAAATCGTGGTTTATTGGAGCTCATTGCTATCGATATGAAGGCAAGTAAACTTTTCCTTATAATATTATTTAAATGAACACACAAGCAAACTTACTCTGAGAGAATGAAACTTACTTGTAAAAATTTCCAACTTCAATTCACATTAAAGTGAGAAACAATGAGAGAGCTGCGAGACAAACGTCGTACAGTTCAACAATAATCACAAATCACAAATAAAACAAACAGTTGGCATTTGATTCTTTTCGTACTAGGTCATTTTACTTCGCCACGGTTTCAATCATATCAATCGCGAAATCTCTTAAATATTATTTGAAAAATAATGATTTCATGAAGTTTTACTATTGTGATTTGAAATATTTTTAGTGAATAAAATAAATTTGGTGAAAATATCGAATAAACTTATCGATTAACGGAAAGTGGGGAAGAAAATAAATTTTTGTATTAGATTCTCTTTTTTAAGTGAAATTTTGTGTAATGCACGACAATTAAAATCTCATTAAATATTTTGATAGATTTCACCTCGTTTTGGACTCTAAACAGTCATTAGAGAATTTTTTTTTCGATTTATTCACTTGCTTGATTATTTATTTATCAAAAATTCAAGGTCAGAGAGCGCTTTTCTTTATGTAAATTGTCTGCTGTTATCGCTCAATGTGAACGCTTTTTAGAACGACTTCTTGTTTATTGATTTATATATTTTTACATACAGACAGAAACGCTCTTCTTTATTATTTTGTCGCTTTATTTTTTTTTGCAAAACAAACGTGTCGGCGATGTGACGATGATGAAAAAAAAATTAAATTCGTTTCTTAAAATTATTTCAGAAATAAAAACATATTAAAATAAAAAAAGAAAAGATGGAGATGAAAAACAACTTGATATTATTGTGCTCGATTATTGTATCTTTAAGTTCAATTGTAAAGACGGCTCGTCATGATGGTTCAACAGAATGTGATTATGTCCGCAATTTCTATATTCAAATGGAAAAGGGCTTGTGGGAAAAATATGTAGACAAAGTGTCGGTGTTGTCGAGAAATGAACGACTTTATAAAATATTTAATCAACATTTTATGTTCATTCAACAATACCTAAAAGATGATTATGATGGCGCAGATTTCAGTGTTCTTGAACGATTTTACGAATGGAATATGATTGAACCTGACGTTAAAAGCATACATGTTCTGTTTAGAGACAATTTTCGAAGAGTACTTGAGAGAGAACTTGAAACGAATGATATAAACGGAGATGGGTTCGATGAGCGCGCAAGTCTTGACTTTGCAGAAACATCACTTAGTGATCCATTGTGGCCTGTGAACGCTACTCTTGAGAAAATACAAAACAACATTTATAATCAGGGACTTTATTATAAAGCCAAATCGGTGTGTGCTTGCTTGTGCGAGTTTTAATTACTTTGATTTCATTTCCCATTAATTACACATCTCATAACTATTTAATTATTTCTGTTTTTTTGTTTTTGTTTTAGGAAGCAAAAATATCGCTTTGCTTATCACGCAGATCACCGCAACAAGTTTTATATCAACTTTACCATGCAATCACAATGACTGAATTGAAGGGATATGCAATGATGCAATTCTCCTACATGCTTTTAAAAACTTATGGAAAAGGTAAGCAAAATTCAATTAATTATTCAAAAATAATAATTAATTATGATCTATATAAAGGAAACTACACACAAGAATCATATTTGATGAGAAAGAACTTTGAGAAAAGAGCAGCAAAATCGCAAGAACTTATGCAAAAAGTTATGGAAATATCTGAACGAGATTTATGGCGTTGCGATCCAAACAAGCATGAAGAAGGTTCAACATATATTCAAGTTACAAGATTACTTCAAGGGTACATTGAAAATGAAGTTGATTTGAATCGTGAAGGTGGTTGTTGGGAAACTTGTCCGCATTATCAATTGACTGAAAGTTACGGTTGTTTCAAAGAACTTTACTGTGCCAAACAACCAAAATGCTCCGGAAAACTTTTGTTTTGTAACTTTTTCGTAAGTCAATTTCATGTTTCTTAAAATATTTGATTTGAATTTCTTTCATTTAAGGATGCTGATATGTGGGTTTGTCCATCACACCCTATGAGTTCACGTCGTTATGAATATATCGAATATGAAAATGGTAAAGTTTTAGGGGAGAGGAAAAATTGTTTATTAGGAACGACAAAGGTTAGTCGAAACTTTTATTGCAGCCTGCAATTGAATGGCACAAAATTATTTACTGACTGTTTTAGGTTGATTCATGGTGGCGATATTTATTCTGGCATTGTAGTTACTGCTTATGTATATGTGATGAACAAGGGAAAAAATCTGACAGATACTTTAATCTACGTCCAACGTTTTCTAATGTTTCCAGCAATATGTGAGTAGACATAATGAGATGACATTTTAAATTAATAAAACAATATTCTGAATGCATGTTAGGGTCGTCACTGGGATTCGTTTCTTCAAACAAAACCGAATAATTCATCTTCAAATTCAAGAAGGGCAGTTAATTGAACGTGGAAAAATTAATAGAACAACAGTAAGATGGGTTCCTGTTGATGATTATACAATTTATGATAAAGGCATACGTGATGGACGTGATTATCACACGCTGGCTTGGGATCGTCGAGAAGTTGATTTAGATGATTTAACTGCACCAGTAGGGCATGTTGTGGTAAGATTTCGTTTTAAAAATTTATTTGCAGTTTTTAAATTATTTTTTATAGACAGGTGTGAAGTTCCGTGTTGTTGGTCGTCATTTAAATCTTGAAATGCGGGTTTCGGAAATAAATTTCAGGTAAATTCTTATGTTTCTCTTTTTAAAAACTTCCCTAACTTAAAGAACTGTTTTTAATTAGCACTGGAAAAATCATTGAAGCTGACAAAAGCTTTTGGATGTCCAATGATAACACTGATCAAATGGCCTCAATGGGAAATAGAAAACGAAGTGAAATGACTCTCACTTCACCTGACATTCCGATAAAATCAAAAGCGAAATCACTTCCGATTTCGAAACCAAACACATTCATTAAGTTTACACATAGTGATATAGGAAAAGATGCTGCGCAAACAACAATTCCATTTTTGGACGCACAAGATGTTACCAATGATCCACCAGTACCACTTGAAGGAATTGGAATTTTCGTGAAAGCTCAAAAAGGTTACGGAGGATTCATTGCACCAAAAATAAAAACTTTTGATTACGGCCCTTATGTGCAAGCTATTCAAACACCGCAAAATACATAATTGTTGAACAGAACATTGAATGATCTCTACTTTAGTAGATAATCACTTGAAATTATATCATAGGAAGGATAAATTTTGTATTAAGGTAATTAATGATGTTGTGAGAAGAAGAAATAGAAAATTCTAAATAAAAATGTGTTTTGAAACTCACCTGAACACGTAAGGGATGAATCATAAGTAATTTGATGGTTTCAGATCCAGGTAGAATGTCATTCAGCGGAATATTCATTGTTTTAACAGCTTGATAAATAAACGCAGCAAGATAACGATGGAGTGGGAAATGAAACGAAGCATGCATCATTTCGCTACTCGGCATGTGAGGCGATTGAAAGTTTACAGCGTCGAGCCATTCTTGCAAGTAAATGACCAAATAGTTCATAATTTTCTTTGACAACTCAGCATAACTTCCATCTTTTAAATGTGAAATTATTGACCACATTGGATACGCACTCGCTTCTAATTCGCAACTAAATGCTGCATAATATGAGCTTGGTTCGAATTCGACATGACTTGAAGTCTCCCGAATGTTAACATTCATTCCTTGAAAGGAAATTAATTTTTAATTTTTGATAATACATTCTAATAAATAATAAACATACCTTGAAGCATTGATAAAAATTGAAACCACATATCGATTAAGTTATCGTCTTTTAAAAAGACGAGAGCAACTCTTTCATGTGACAAAACGTTGTTAAAATCTGATACAAGTGGCCAATAGCAATGCTCCTTCATGACTTTCTTAGCACAATCAATAACAAAATGAAAATTCTTTTCTGGATCATGTAAAGTATTTGGTATTAAAATCTTCGAAACCATTGACTTCAAACTGATGATCATGACATGAAGTAGATTAAGTTCTTCTACCATTTTAAGAGCAAGATTTTCATTCGAAAACAATTGAACACTAACATGAACAACACGATTACTCATCGTGTCGGCATCTTCCGACATTTCCAATACACAAGGAATTCGACTGTAATGCATAACAAATGTTCTCGTTAAATGTTCCTTGTAATCTTGATCTGGCAGCATGTTAAGTAAGAAGCAAACAACATTTTGAGGAAATTCATATTTGAATGTCCAAAATATGAATTCTTCCAGAAGTGTTTTTATGAACTAAATCTTTTCCCAATGCTGGCAATTTCTCATACTCTTCTGGTGGATCTGGACATGGGAACATTTTTATAGCTTCTTCATATTTTCGACTACTTTGAATCATATATTGACCAAACTTATTTTTCGGAAATGGCGATTTAACAAGTCTTTTATAAACCTCTGGATCAATCAACGAATGTGTCATTATTCTTCTCATAAGCTCTCCCATATTATTAAAGTCCATAAGCATGCTACAATATTCATCACAGTCTTTAGCTGCACGCTCATAGTTATAAGAATGACCTCGATTGCTATGATGATCTCGAAAATGAAGTAACAATCGTAGCAATAATCTTGGCATCATCGCTTTTGCAACACACATCAAATCAGGAGGAACAGGACCTTTATGTGCACAATTATTTATGCCATGGTCACTACAAAATCCTTCTGTTTTCATAACAGATGTATCACCACAGTCACAAGCACCTCCAGCTTGTGACAAAAACATGTTGAAATCGTGGTTTTTATGATTTCCTCTTTTAAAACAATCGCGACATATTGACATGCACGGTGACGTGCCACAAATACGACAACGGTAAGCGACTACATGAGGCACCCAAACAAGACCACACTTAGCATGATTATCATATCCACGAACTGTAAAAAAAAAGAAAAGAATTTTCATAAATATTTAGATTGAATTCATCAGAAAACTTAAAATTTAAATGTTTATTATTATTTTAATATAGAAGCGACAGAAATATTTATGCTAATCGAAGAAGATAATTAACATGACGACGATAGTTTCAAATTTCATATCAATTCATCTATTTGTAGTATTTTTTAAGTCAGTAGAGAGACTCTCTATACACAATTGAATGCAAAGTACATAGACTGAATGCTATGCTATTTAAGCAGAATGAAGGAAGATCATTTTTAAGCAACATGAAGCACATGGAGCTTTTTAACATAAATATCTACGCACAAAGATTTTTTTCTTCAACATCACTTAATTCGTTTTTAAACTCGATGATTAAAAAGTACTGCAGCAGTAAGTTTACTTTCTTTTACGAAACATTCTTTAATCACAAACCTGTGCTCTCAAGCTCACGATATCATGTAGATTTCTTTCCACAATTAAACTGTTTAAAATACCGGAACCACTTACGCTTTTTTTATCATGTTCTATTCAATACTCACTTTTAAAAGAAGTGTTTGTAATGATTCTTTGACTATCTACTCTTTTTTTTCGACAATAATAACATGAAAGTTACTTTTGCTACGTAGAAAGGTTATCAAAAGATACATACTAATAAAATTAATGACCTGTTATTTATCAAAACAGCGAATGAAGTTCCGAAATGAAAAACCGGAATAGAAGAAGAGCGACCTTAAAGGAGGTTCAATGAACCATTACAATAGTTATTAAATTATAAATTGCTAAAGATACATATCAGCAATTATAAAAAATATGCATATTTCACAGAATTTTTTAAAGGAACATCAATAATCTCAAAGGAAAATGTTATTTAAATTGAAAGCTTTTCTTCGCTTTAGAAATTTATTATTTATTTATTAATTTATTATTATTTTTTTTCTTTTCTCGTATTGAAAAGTTAAAAAGACTTTAGCTTGCAGTTTGAACTTTATCAATTCCCTTCAAGAGAAGTTTTACCTAATCATTATTCTAAATAACTAGATACGCAATAAAATTATAAATAAAATATTTATAGAAGAATTAAGATGAGAATGAAAATAAAAAGCGAGAAAAACAAGAAAATTCAACAACAAGGAAAGTTATAACCTTAATCAATTTTTTTATACACCTCCGCAATTTTGTTCATTATTAATCTATAGCAGGTAAATGCGTAAATGGATTAATTTTATCTTTCATATTGAACACGAAAGTGTGTCAAATGTGCCCTTTTTTTGAACCCTTTTTTTTCAGATTGCTTTTATATTTCAATTTAGAGAACGCATGTAAAAGCATTCGCTGTGTTAAGAAACTAAGAAATCCATACATACCTTGAGTTGAGAAGTCATTGGGAGATTTTCCACTTGCAATAATCCATTTACACCATTCAATATTATCTGAGTCGCTTATAACTTTTTCTGGGCTTAGCAGATCGTCAAGCATTATAGTTAAAGTTTCAGAATGATCATTTGCTGACAATTCTTGGTGTATTAAACTTGCTGTAGCCTTTTTCCCTTGCATCTTCAAATTTCTTATTCTTTTGATGTGTTCTAGTGGACTACCGACAGGTATTTTGTCGTTTTGATTCCCTTCCCACTGCATGATTTTATTTTAAATATTTTACTTATTAAGATTAAATATTTTTTCAAATTGCTCTCTTTTTTTTCTTTTCAATAATCACATTTCTCACTCTTTTTCTATTAGTATTACCTAGTTATACTACTATCTCTAAGTTATATTTGATTTTCAACTAAGCCGAAAGTGAGCAACAATTTTTTGCCTTAATATTTAAAGTAAATTTAGCAAAAGCAACTAGAGAAATTCTTTTTTCGCAATGAAATTTAAGCTCTTTAATTGATTTTAATTTCACGAAATGTCTAAGAGCTGCTTCTCAACTTTTTTGCATCTTAATTTCAGTTGTATGCCCCTTGACGAATTTCGCATCATTCGTGATTCTGCAGTTTTACACATTCATATTTTAAGAAATTATAAATCAAATAAAGAGTTTTTCAAGAACAATATCACTAAAATAATTAAAATCATGACTGCGTCTTCAAAGGTGAATAAACTTGAAACAGGAAATTATGTAATTGTAATGGGAATTTCTTGTATTTAGATGGATGTTGATTGTTCGAAAGGCGAAGGTTTTCGTTCATACTATATCCAGAAGATTGAAGAACTTCAACTTATTGTTAATGAGAAAGGTCAAAACTTACGACGTCTGCAAGCTCAACGTAACGAGCTTAATGCTAAAGGTACAAATACTTTGAATTTTCAAAACTTCCCATTATTTATTTCTTCCTTTTTGTTCCAGTTCGAATGCTTCGTGAAGAATTGCAGTTGTTACAAGAACAAGGAAGCTATGTAGGTGAAGTAGTCAAACCAATGGACAAAAAGAAAGTTCTTGTAAAAGTACATCCAGAGGGAAAATTTGTTGTTGATGTTGACAAAAACATTGATATCAATGATGTCACTCCAAATTGTCGTGTTGCACTTCGTAACGAAAGTTACACTTTACACAAAATTTTACCCAACAAGGTCGATCCTTTGGTTTCCTTAATGATGGTGGAAAAAGTTCCTGACTCAACCTACGAAATGGTCGGTGGACTTGATAAACAAATTAAGGAGATTAAAGAAGTTATTGAGTTGCCAGTTAAACATCCAGAATTATTTGATGCGTTAGGTATTGCACAACCAAAAGGAGTTTTGCTTTATGGACCACCAGGTACAGGAAAAACTCTTCTTGCAAGAGCTGTGGCTCATCATACAGAGTGCACCTTTATAAGAGTGTCGGGATCTGAATTGGTTCAGAAATTTATTGGTGAAGGTTCAAGAATGGTTCGTGAGCTATTCGTCATGGCTCGTGAACATGCACCTTCAATTATTTTCATGGATGAAATTGACTCGATTGGATCATCTCGTATTGAATCTGGGAGCGGTGGAGATTCAGAAGTACAACGAACAATGTTGGAATTATTGAATCAACTTGATGGATTTGAGGCAACGAAAAACATCAAAGTTATTATGGCAACAAATCGCATTGATATTTTAGATCCTGCATTGCTTCGTCCTGGAAGAATTGATCGTAAAATTGAATTCCCTCCACCGAATGAAGATGCTCGTTTAGATATTCTCAAGATTCATTCCCGCAAGATGAATCTCACTCGTGGCATAAATTTAAAGAAAATCGCTGAATTAATGCCAGGTGCAAGCGGAGCTGAAGTTAAAGGTGTTTGTACTGAAGCTGGAATGTATGCTCTTCGTGAACGTCGAGTTCATGTCAATCAAGAAGACTTTGAAATGGCAGTATCCAAGATCATGCAGAAGGACTCGGAAAAAAATATGTCTATCAAGAAATTGTGGAAATAAGTTTTGTCATTTTTTTCTATAAAAATTATTCAAAAAATAAAAGTGAAAAAAGAAGTAACAACATTTATAACTTTAAGATGGTGAAACATAGCAATTTTTTAACATGTGAAACGATTTTTTAATTCAATCTCTTTGGACTCATTCATCCGGCGTTTCATTCTTTTAAAGGAAAACAAATTCCAAGAAGCAAACCTCGAAAGCAACAACACCCAAGACACATCAAATGAATAAAACCAAAAATTTCCGCATCTTTTGTAATTTTCCGCTGCATCTACCACAAAAAATAAAAAATGGAATAAAATTCACAAACATTTGAAAGGATAAAAAATAAACGTTGTAGTCAAAAGTATTGCATTAAATATGTCTCATATACTCAGAAGAAATTCAAAGTGAGTTCTTTGATATATGTCAATTCGCGTATTGATTATTTTTCTATTTCGTAACAAATTTCTTTTTCCATGATTTTCAGGATAATTTATATTTCTCGTTCATTTAAGCCTGGAATTATTAAGCCTTTAACAATAAATGCTTCCCGACTTAATTATTCCATTTTAAGTGGAAAACATCAATGGAATCATCATAGAAACTTGAAACTTAAAAAATTCCTAGAAACACCACAAAAACACTTTCCCATTGGACGTCGAAATTATGGAATGCTTGTTGCTCGAGTATTACGAGGTGCTTTGAAACTTCGATATATTCTTTTAGGCGGTGCTGTTGGTGGAACAATGACAATGAACAAGGTATCTTATAGTAGAGTGTTTATTAGTGTCAAAAATTAATTTGAAATATTCTAAAGAAATATGAGGAATGGAAGGATGGACTTCCTGATATGGCCTGGTTGAATGAAGTTTTTCCTGATAATGAACAATGGCAGAAGTTTTCAAATGGAGTTATTTCTATGACAGCGAAAATCAAAGATTCTATTGAAATTGGTAACTTTTTTTTAAGGGTTTGTCTTTCTAATGTTGCAGTATTCCTTTTTTTTTATTCAAGATCCACAATTAAAGAAATTAGGCGAGGATAAAATGGATGAATGGCGACGTTGGTTCGACAATAGACTTGATAATGCCATTGAAGCTGCAGACGAGGAGCAAAATGAAAAAGGAGAAAGTAGGATTTGTTTTCTTTTTCTTCTAAAGTTTTAGATTATATTCAAGAATGATTGTGAACACTTTTCCTTCTCTCCCTTCTCTATAACACAACACTTTAGGGTATCACAAATTATTGGTGCATTTCATAAATTTCATAGAAGGTAAATAAATCATCACAAATCATTCTTGAATAAACATATTTCTACTTAATTAATTACTTGCCTTCTTTTAAATATTTCAGACCTTAAAACTGATGTTATAATTTCAAAGCCCGTAGTACTTGCAAAAGAGCGACAAGAAGATTACAAAAGGAAAAATGATATGCTTCAAAAACAAATTGATCAGCTTCAAACAGAAATTATGGCAGGTCAAATCAAATACCAAAAAGAACTTGAAAAACTGGAACGAGAGAATCGTGATTTACGTCAACAATTTTTGTTGATGAAGGCAAATCGAAAAACTACAACAAAGAAGATAAAGAAGTCATTGATTGATATGTATTCAGAAGTTCTTGATGAACTTTCTGGTTATGATACAAGTTATTCAACAGCAGATCATCTCCCTCGTGTAGTTGTTGTAGGTGACCAAAGTAGCGGTAAGACGTCAGTCTTAGAATCTATAGCTCAAGCTCGTATTTTTCCTCGAGGAAGTAGATCGGAANTATAGCAATAGCTGAATTTATAGCTCATGAAGATTATCGAAGAAGTTCTTTTTACAATGACATCGCGTTGATAAAGATGGCACAACGAGTTGAGTAAGTTTAGTTTTCTCTTAATTTTTGTTCTTCCTTTTTTCATTTTCTTCTTTAATAGTTTTACAAAATATATTCGACCAGCTTGTCTTTGGCAAACGATAAACATCAACACAACAAAAACGATAGCAACTGGATGGGGCTACACAGAAACTGCTGGTAGATCTTCAAATGAACTTATGAAAGTTGAACTCAACATTATTAACAACATTCAATGTAATCGATACTTTACTGAAAGTAAATTAGGTCGTGGGATTTGTACCGGTTAGAACCGGTTCAGTTCAGTTAACGTTTAGGCGCCGAACTGGATGGACGCAACAAATAAAAGAATACGATTTATAACGTTAATTCAAGTGTTTTATTAGCCGGAACATTGGTGACACGGGTAAAAAACAAGTTTTAGAGGTAAGTTAAAGTGGAATTATTTGAAAGACGCGTGAAAATCGACTTTTTTCGGCCAAAATTATTTTTTTCAAATGATGAAATTTTTTTGATTTAAATCGAATAATATGTCATTGAATGGATAAAAGTGGACTGCTTCGGCATGAAAGTGAGTTGAGAGAGGGATTGCTTTGGCATGAAAGCTTGTTTTGAATGAAATAATTGTAAAAGGAATGCTTAGTCATGAAAGTTTGAGAAAGGATTGCTTCGGCATGAAAGTTCTAGAAAAAAAGAATTGCTTAGGCATGAAAGTTTGTAAAAAGAATAGTTTCAGCATGAAATTTCAAGAAAAAGGATTGTTTAAGGGTAAAAGAAATAAGAAAATGTAATAGAATCGATTGAAAATTTTGAGGTTGTGTTCAGACAATGTGTTTTAAACCAATGTAATGATAAAAGTTTCTATGTTTCCCGCTTACAGGATACACTTTAGAAGATTGAATTGAAAAGGTAACTTAGACAACTTTCTGGTTATGATACAAGTTATTCAACAGCAGATCATCTCCGTCGTGTAGTTATTGTAGGTGACCAAAGTAGCGGTAAGACGTCAGTCTTAGAATCTATAGCTCAAGCTCGTATTTTTCCTCGAGGAAGTGGTGAAATGATGACGAGAGCTCCTGTTAAAGTGACACTTTCCGAAGGTCCCTATCATGTCGCACAATTTCGAGACTCTGATCGTGAATTTGATTTAACAAAAGAAAGTGAATTATCTGAATTACGGCGTGAAGTTGAAATAAGAATGCGAAATTCTGTTAGAGGTGGCAAAACAGTCAGCAATGATGTCATATCAATGACAGTAAAAGGTCCGGGAATACAACGAATGGTTCTAGTCGACTTATCAGGCATCATTTCTACTCAAACAGTAGATATGGCAGCTAATACTAAAGATTCGATCAAAATGATGACCAAACATTACATGAGTAACCCAAATGCAATTATTTTATGTATTCAAGATGGATCAGTTGATGCTGAACGCAGCAATGTCACAGATTTAGTATCACAATGCGATCCTTTGGGCAAAAGAACAATTTTTGTACTGACAAAAGTGGATATGGCTGAGAACTTAGCGGAACCTGATAGAATAAGGAGAATTTTAAGTGGAAAATTGTTTCCCATGAAAGCTTTGGGATATTTTGCGGTTGTTACTGGACGTGGAAGAAAAGACGATTCGATTGAAACAATTCGCGATTATGAAGAAAATTTCTTTAAGAATTCAAGATTGTTTCAAAGTGGAATAACAATGTCGCATCAAGTGACTTCACGTAATTTAAGTTTAGCTGTTGCTGATCGGTTTTGGAAAATGGTGCGCGAAACAGTAGAACAGCAAGCCGATGCTTTTAAAGCTACAAGATTTAATCTTGAAACAGAATGGAAAAATAATTTCCCAAGAATCCGTGAAGCTGGTCGTGATGAATTGTTTGACAAAGCGAAAGGAGAAATTCTTGATGAAGTTGTTAATTTATCACAAGTAAGCTCGAAGAAGTGGGAAGAATTATTGAATGTAACGCTTTGGGACAAAATCTCAAGTTATGTGTTTGAAAACATTTACTTACCAGCAGCGCAATCGGGATCTGAGAATTCCTTCAATACGATGATTGATAAAAAACTTCGACAATGGGCTGAAGAAGTTTTGCCATCCAAAAGTGTCGAAGCTGGTTGGGAAACTTTACAAGATGAGTTTGCTGATTTAGTAGCGAAATCTCAAAAAAATCCACAACATGACGATGTTTTCGACAACCTCAAATCAGCAGTCATTGACGAAGCCATGAAAAGACATTCCTGGGAAGACAAAGCAATCGATATGTTACGTGTCATCCAATTGAATACATTGGAAGATAGAAATGTCCACGACAAACAGGAATGGGATCAAGCTGTAAAGTTTTTTGAAAATTCCGTCAAAGAAAAGATGAAAATGACAGAGAAAACAATTCATGAGATGTTCGGACCATCGTTAAGTGAAAGATGGTTGCATTGGCAATCGTCTACTGATGATCAAAATAAAAGAAACAGTGTGAAAGGAGAGTTGGATAAAATCGTAAACAGTGATCAAAAACATCCACCAACTTTGAGTTATGATGAACTCACGACAGTTAGAAAGAATCTACAAAGAAACAATGTTGAAGTCGAAACTGATTACATAAGAGAGACTTGGTATCCAATTTATCGACGTCTTAAAAAATTTATTCTTAGTAGATTAGTGAACCAAAACATCAAGAGCCAGCAGAAGAACGTGTTGTCCGTGAACGAGAGATTACAACTGATGAAAGCAGTTTGTTTTGGATTCTTCGTTATTCGAAAAATACTATAACTAAAATTGTAGACGAGTGGATTGATAATTACAAGATTGATCGTGAAACAGCGTTAATTGCTTTAATGCAATTTTTTCATCAATGCAAGCGGATGTAAAGGAAAAATAACACCAGAAATGCAATCATCAATGGAGTACACAACAATAATCAGAAAAATGACGGAAGAGTTTGATGAGGAAAGCGGAGAATATCCGCTGATTATGGCTGGACAACAATGGAAAAAGTTTAAAAGTCATTTTTTGTGACTTCGTTTAGTCACTTACCAAGCGATGTCAGTATTCAATAATCTACGACCAGTTCTTAATGGACAATGTCATTTCGTTGTTAACTGGATTGTCGGATTCTCAAGTTCGTGCTTTTAGACATACAGCAACACTTGCCGCAATGAAATTGATGACAGCTTTAGTCGACGTCGCACTTCTCGTAGCAATAAATTTTGATAATGCTCATCGTCAATACGACGGTGAAAGATTGAAACCAGCACATGATGTGTCGGAAGATCGAATTGAAAGTTTACTTGCTAAACGACAAGAGTTAGAGAGAACATGGACGAGATTAAAAAACATGCTCACATATCTTTTCAAATCGGTTCTCGTTCATCGATATCGTGATACATTGCCAGAAATTCGTGCAATTTGTATGACTGAAATTGGAATTTGGATGCAGAAATTCTCATCAAATTTCTTAGATGATTCTTATTTGAAATATATTGGATGGACATTTCATGATGAAGTTGGCGATGTTCGATTACGATGTTTACAAGCATTACTGCCATTGTATGAAAATGAGGAATTGAAAAGTAAACTCGAACTTGTCACATCGAAATTTAAAGATCGAATTGTTGCTATGACATTGGATAAAGAATATGAAGTTGCGGTTCCCGCTGTAAAGCTGGTCATTAAAATTCTGAAGATACATCAAGACATTCTCACAGATAAAGATTGCGAAATTGTCTACGAACTTGTTTATTCATCGCATCGTGGTGTTGCACAAGCTGCTGTTGAATTTTTAAACGTTAGATTATTCTTTATTAACCCAACAGTTGAATCTTACACACGTCGTGGAAAGAAACGAATATAAAACACTCCACTCATTCGTGACTTGGTTCAGTTCTTCATTGAATCGGAACTTCATGAACACGGCGCTTATTTAGTTGATGCTTTCATTGAGAACAATCCGATGATCAAAGATTGGGAATGTATGACTGATCTCTTACTTGAAGAAACGGGACCAAACGAAGAAGTCATGGATAACAAACAAGAGTCATCATTAATGGAGATCATGGTGAGTGCAGTGAAGCAAGTCGCATTAGGTGAACCACCAGTTGGTCGTGGAAGTAATCGAAAAAAACTCTCTCAGCCAAAGAGATCAAACAAGTTCAAGATGATAAATCGAAGCTTACAGAACATTTTATTCAAACTCTGCCATATTTATTGGATAAATATAGCGCTGAAAATGAAAAGCTTATCAATTTGTTGAGCATTCCACAGTATTTCGACTTGGAGATGTACACGACATCGCGACAANAAAGTGGAATAACAATATCGCATCAAGTGACTTCACGTAATTTAAGTTTAGCTGTTGCTGATCGGTTTTGGAAAATGGTGCGCGAAACAGTAGAACAACAAGCCGATGCTTTTAAAGCTACAAGATTTAATCTTGAAACAGAATGGAAGAATAATTTCTCAAGAATCCGTGAAGCTGGTCGTGATGAATTGTTTGACAAAGCGAAAGGAGAAATTCTTGATGAAGTTGTTAATTTATCACAAGTAAGCTCGAAGAAGTGGGAAGAATTATTGAATGTAACGCTTTGGGACAAAATCTCAAGTTATGTGTTTGAAAACATTTACTTACCAGCAGCGCAATCGGGATCTGAGAATTCCTTCAATACGATGATTGATATAAAACTTCGACAATGGGCTGAAGAAGTTTTGCCATCCAAAAGTGTCGAAGCTGGTTGGGAAACTTTACAAGATGAGTTTGCTGATTTAGTAGCGAAATCTCCAAAGAATCCACAACATGACGATGTTTTCGACAACCTCAAATCAGCAGTCATTGACGAAGCCATGAAAAGACATTCCTGGGAAGACAAAGCAATCGATATGTTACGTGTCATCCAATTGAATACATTGGAAGATAGAAATGTCCACGACAAACAGGAATGGGATCAAGCTGTAAAGTTTTTTGAAAATTCCGTCAAAGAAAAGATGAAAATGACAGAGAAAACAATTCATGAGATGTTCGGACCATCGTTAAGTGAAAGATGGTTGCATTGGCAATCGTCTACTGATGATCAAAATAAAAGAAACAGTGTGAAAGGAGAGTTGGATAAAATCGTAAACAGTGATCAAAAACATCCACCAACTTTGAGTTATGATGAACTCACGACAGTTAGAAAGAATCTACAAAGAAACAATGTTGAAGTCGAAACTGATTACATAAGAGAGACTTGGTATCCAATTTATCGACGTCATTTCTTGAAACATGCTTTATCAAGAGCTTATGACTTACGAAAAGCTTATTATCTTTATACTCAACAAAATGGGAATTTTGAAGTGAGTAAAAATAATTTCTCGTTTTGCATAACTTATTAATTAAAATATTTTTTAGATAAATTGCAGTGATGTTGTACTATTCTGGCGTATTCAACAAGTAATGAAAGTAACATCAAATGCACTCCGTCAACAGATTGTCAACCGCGAAGCAAGACGTGTTGATAAAGAAATAAAACAAGTTTTAGGTAAAGAAAAAGATTTAATAATTAATAAAAAAAAAATTATTATGATGATGAATTCCAGATGAGTTTGGTGAAGACGAAGAAAAGAAAATTCAACTTCTAACTGGAAAACGCGTTCTTCTTGCTGAAGAATTGAGTAAGTTTGGATTTTTTTTAACCATATTTTTAGTATCATATTTAAATTAATTTATTCTCTCAATTAATTAAGTTCGAGTGCGACACATTCAAGAGAAGTTGGAAGAATTCATTAACGCTTTGAACACAGAAAAATAGAAAATCAATGCTTCCAGCAAGAAAGCCTTGACCATCGAGATTTTATCAAACTCTACACTAATGTGTTGACATGGAAATGATGATTGCAGACCTCGAAAACCATTTAGCAGTAATATTATTAGTAACTGAAAACTTAGCTAAAAATAAAAGCTTTTAAATCTAAATAATTTGCATTAAATCCAATAATTCATTTAAATATCTATCGCATGAATTAAAAGCTTAGTTTGTCTAGAGAATGTCAAAGAAGATTTTATGAAATGAAATATTGATTCATGTCTACATTTGAAAACTTAAAAAAATTGTAAAATAATAAAATATTAAGTTCTTATTTTCTTTCTTCTTCTAATAACTTAATTAACAATGTGAAACTTTATTAGATATTTAAATTTAAACGTCGTATTAAATGTTGAAAATTGAGATAAAAAATTCTTTCAAATTATTTGCATTTATGTTAAAGGTCGAAAGATGTTAATTAAATTAAATATGCTGCCAATTTAGTGTTTTCATATTTGTTTTCTGAAGAAATATTCAGTGATGTCCGGTTTATAAGAAACGCCCTCGAAGCCTTATTGAGTTATTAGACAAAGCTTATTAAATATACTGAAGTGCCCCTTTATATACGTTTTATCTTCTCAATATTTTTTGATCGATTATCTATCACTTTATAAAGCATTCACGGATATAAACGGCAAAGCTTTTCCTAAAGCTACCCAAAAAAAAACGGTTAAGCGTCTGGAAATTTTCTTTTTTTTATTCTACTCCTACTAGATAACACACGGATCTAGCCAAGAATAAATTGTACTATCTAAATTCCAAAAGAATATTGATCCCGGAATCTTTCCATTTGTTGAAGGGAAATAAATATCTTGTTGTTATCAAACAAGTAAATGCTTTCGTCTTTACGACATTTCAGTGAATATCGTGAACCTTCAAATTATTTTAAATCCAGAAAGCCGAGGTAAGATACTATTAGACTTAGATTTAAATAAATTCTATTTAACACTTTCAGTCTCAAAAAAAAAAACAGATTAATCGTGTTTCAATCAAAATCCGTAAGCGTGTGCGAGATATAATTTAATTCTTTTTTCTTTTTCATTTGGCGTCTGTGAATTGTCAAAATTTTGGTTGATGTAGTTTTTCATCATTCACGTTCCAATCATCCACGAGCAAACAGACAAATATAAACATATGTTTAAAAGTATATTTCTATTTTTCGATTTCAAAAAAACTCGAAAGAGTTTTATCAGAAAATGGCTATATGCAATCTTCAGTAATATACAAATATTAGTCGAGAAATAGACACCAAGTCGATAGGACATGGGAATAAAAACTCTCCTGATATAAATATTTAGTTAAAATAAATTGTATACGAATCTACGAGAAATATAATTCGTTGAAAAAGTTTTTATCATTGAGTTTATTGATAATTAAAAGAAACAAATTCAGTTGAAATAGAAACTTAAGGAGATGTTAAATAGTTTCTGTTAAACAATTCACAAGTTCATTTAACCAAACTTACTAAATCGTAGTGGCCTAAAAGGATATTTTTAATAAATTTCAAACACTAGATATCTCAACGTGATTGCTAGGAACGTTAGTTTGGTATATATCAAGCATATTTGAAAATATAGAGAGAAAGGTGATAGTTGGATAAAGAGATATGATTAACGCTAAGATCCACCGATTAGGTAAGAAGCTCCTGTTTTAAAAATATGAATTAAGAATATTTTTGGCTACATTTTTTTATGATAGAAATAAGAATGACTCGTACGATTTACTAAGATTTTCAATATAGTGCGATAGTCGCTTGTAAAATCGTTTCCTTATGGGTATCACATGAATGGCTATCTTTGTGACAATCTAAATTATCGCGAAATTTTTACAACCTACATGAATAAAAATTTTAATTTCCGAATTCATATGATTTTGTATTTTTTTCGCATAATATCAAACTTAAAATTTAAATTAGATAAATATTCAAACAATTCTTGTTGATTGAAATATTAAAAAAAAAGGTTTTTGTCCAAACAGTTAGGTTGACTAAAATCTATTTTTAACAGTAAACTCGAAACAAGTCACTGGTTTTGGAGAGAGATTCATTAAATATCTTTTAATCATTTCCCATTATTTAAGTTGATTATCATTTTTTTTCGTGTGATGTTTTGACCCAAGCGGTTGCTAAAAATCTGTGAATATATTGAGATAAAGTCTTTAAACAAAATTAAGATATGTTTGGCTACTAATTTTCCGCTTCATAATTTTTGACAATACTGCTTAATCTTGCTGATCTTGAAATATCTTAAATACTTAACCGGAAAATATGAAAATGATGATAAAAGTAACTAAGGTCAGGAATAGAATTTTAAAGTAGTAAGCAGTAAATAGGATGAAGAAATAACGGAAACTTTAACCTTTTCACAATTTAAGTGTTTGCTGTTTGCTTGATCATAATAGCTGGCACGCTTTTAAAGAGGTCTTTTGCGAGAGTTATCACAGCATGAGAACTAATTTACTGTTGACATTTTTAACTCACCCAATAATGTCGTAAATTTCAAATCTGACAAATTGTGATTTTAGTAATCTAAAAGTTCTTTTAATCATCTTGAGAAAAGCCACACCAAAGTTTTCATATCCCGTTTGTCACATTAAGACTTCAAAAATATATTTAAAGTTATCATTTCAAAGCCTTGGCCGCGGTTAAAATTCAAACAGATATTTTCTGATTGTAAAAGAACATGCTTTGAGGAACAACTCTTTAAACGATGTTTTTGATTATCTGATTATATATCACCATAAAATATTTATGGCTCTTTGGTCACACTTTTTTCCGCAAAGAAATTAGAGAAACTTAATGATTGAATGGTACCAGAAATCAGAATCCGAATCAGCATAATATTAAATCTGTTTTTAAAACTTTAAAGTTCATATGCTTTTATTATTTATTATCCAAAATCTTTATTGAGTTCTTAAATTATTCGTTGATAATTACAACGAAATAAAATAATAATTGGTACAACAATAGTTTAAATTGTCTTATAAAAATGTTGTCATTTATTTAATATTAAATAACAGTAATAACGTCTAATAAATTCATGTCAAACAATTTAGCGTGTCATCAGATATAAATAAATAATTCAGCTATTAAATTAATTTCTTTGCGAAGATTTTTTTCCGAGACGTTCTTGCGAAAATAATCGTTTATGATATCCGGGCTGATCGCGAGAGGTAGCGTACATATGTACATGTCGAAAATCAAAAGAAATAATCATGCCGCAAAACTCAATAAATAGTTGATTTTAGTTGATGAAGAGGAACACAAAAACTAGTTCTAGAAAAAGCGGCACACAGCCAACAACAAGTTGTCGTATTAATATGGATAAAATTATGTAAATCATATCCGCTTCTTCACATTTGATAAATAATTATAATTCGATATTTGTCTCGTGTCTTCTTCACTCGCGTTCATCATTGTCAAAGCGGCGCTTGGTGTAAAAAATTGACAATAAACATCGAAAGAAATTAGATTCACTTTGAAAGAATTATCATAAAATATATTAGAATTAAACTATTAAAAATCGCTAACAAAAATTTTAAGCAGGTCATCTATGCAAACTTTTATTTTTGGGGTTTCTGTGTCTAAATTCGCATCTTTGAAAACATCAACAGATATTTCCGTACACAAAACTATATTTTCTACCAGGTGTTTTCTTTCTTTTTCGAAAAAGTTTTTTAATGATTTTATATTTTTAAGAAAATTTGAGTATCTTTGAAATGATTTTTTTTTGGAGATGAAAAACTAGTTCAGAAGGTCTTTACAACTGTATTCGTTTAAGGGTCGTTTCATTGAAAGGTTCATTAATTAATTTAATTAACCTTGAATTTTTTAATGTGAGGTATCATTTATAAGGTTTGAATACTTTTGTCTTGATATACTTTTTTAGACTCTGAAGAAGCATTATATTAATGATTGGAATATATCGGTAAACCAATTCAAATGTTATATCCGATTTCGAGTTTTAAAACGTGGATAAACGATTTAAAAAGTTGAATCGCAGCAAACACTGAATAAAATTTTAAATAAATAGATATTCAATGATCTGTTATTTTAAGAATCTACAAAGAACAAATTTTTTTAAGACGTAGATTTGTTGATCTTAAAGATTTCGGTTGATACCGCTATCTAAACATGTGTTCATAAGTATCTATTTGATATTTATACTTTCAAAATAGGAAATAAAATAGACATAAATATGTGCCAAATTAATTTAAGATTCAATGATCGTTGGAAAATGCATTCGAACATCTTCATATCGCGTAGTATTTTATAAGAACAAAGATGAAAGCTTAATATTTTATTTATTTATCTATTTTTAGGTATCGGAATTGTTCTGCTGGCAATACTATGCTCAGTGTCAGCAACAAGAATGAATACGAAAAGCGGAAGAAGTCTTATGACTTGGTTACGTTCTATGCGTACAAAAAGGTGATTAATTTTATATAAAAATAAATTTTATGATTCGTCAAGAACTTTAACTCCAAACAGAAATGGCGAAAGCACATCCGATCGTGTTTATACATTGGCAGATGCCATACCAGGAGAACCCGATCGAGATTACCCAATTCTTAGTGAAATACCAGACACTGCATTCTCATGCGATGGTCGACCAGGAGGTGGAATTTTAAAAGTTTTCTTAAAATAATTAATCAGAATTCAAATTCTCTCTGTACCTTCTATTTAAGGATATTATGCTGATATTGAAGCGAGATGTCAAGTTTTCCGAGTGTGTGCAAATACTGCGAATGATACAGCAAAAGGTTTTGCATTTTTATGTCCAAATGGAACTCTTTTCAATCAAGGTGAAGCATTGAAATCATTGAAAATAATTTTAAATTTTTTATTTTTCATTAATTATTTAGAATTTTTCGTATGTGATTGGTATAAGAATGTCAACTGTCAAAACAGTGAGAACTTTTATAAATTGAATGAACTTATTGGCGATACGATGGCCTCATTACCAAAGAGTGAACTGATGACTTCTGCAAGAGAAATCATTATGTTTCCTCAACAAACTCCTAGCTTCACTGGTGGCAATGACATTTACAGTGAATATCCAAGAGAACTTGGGACGCAATTAGGAATCAATGGTAATTCACCATCACGGGGTACTTCAAATCTTGGTCAACCAATTTCCGGTTCAATCAATCTTCCTACAAGTCCATCCTTCGCTACATCTCCTGGGAGTGGATCTGGTACACAAAATGGACCTAGAAATGGGGGTGACCTCAATGGCGGACCACAGAGAGGAACTAATGGTGGGACAGTTTATGTTAACAGCTTAGGACAATTGTCAACTGACAGTGATTCAGGATTTGATCCTAAAAAATCATTTATTTTAAAACCTGACAGAGACTCGACATATGATCAAGATAATAGAATACCAAGTAACTCATTTGAAACACTTAAAGGTATTGGTAACAGCTACAGCTTTGGTTTTCCGGGGCATAATGCACCAACTCGTGGATCGGAAGATCTTTCAGAACCTGTTGATCCATCAGCATTTGGCTCAGATGACAAATATTTACCTCCATACACCAACGAACAAAATAAACAACTTTACACTTATCCACATAACAGACAACCACAAAACGTCAATGGATTCCAAGGAGTGCAACCTCAACATACTGGAGAGATCAACACACAGTTAGCTGAAAAGAGTCCTAAATATGAAGCACCTCATGTCTATGGACCTACAGCTCAAACACAATCTGCGCCAAAAACGAATAATTACAAATCATCAGACTACCCGTCTCCATCTCAACAACCATCAGCTCAACCTCAGTCATATCCACAACAATCAACATATACTTCACCTTCAAGATTCCAACAACCAGCAGCAGCAGCAGCAGCAGCAGCACCTACTCAACAGTCATATGCACAACCCTCAACTCCATTCCAACAATCCCCATCAAGTGCATCTCAGTCACGTTATCAACAACTTAACGCTGAACAACGACCTCAACAAGGATCACAACAAAACAATAATGGACAACATTATAATCATCACCAACAAAAAAATAATTATCATCCAAACAGATCTTATCAGCAACCTCAACAACCTCAGCCGTTTAGACCTCAAAACTTTGGACAAAATCAAAACGCTGAGAGAAGAATTTCGAATGGTAATCAATATCAACAAAATCAACCACAAAATAGGAACGGACAGTTTAATAATGGCAGAGGACAGTCGAATGAAGCTTTCTTACGTGGATTACTTCAAGATAACACGCCTATTCATGCTAATAAAGGAAAATTAGTTGAACTTATTGAAAGATTATTCATACCACCAAATCAAAATGATCGAGTTGTGAGTGCTGATGTTATTCATTCTCCAGCAAGAGAAAGTTACACGTTTACTTATCCTGATTCCTATGGTTCCGCATCGAATTCAAGAAACGCTTATCAATCGTCAAACTCGAGATATCATCAACATGGTAGCCAATGTGGACATCGGGGCTATTAAAAGCCGTTTTTTAAATCTTTCTTCATTTTTTAAAAAAACTGTTTACGTATTTTTTAGTTGTTTCTTTATGTCTTTTTAGAAACTTTATCCTTCTATTGGAGTTCTTTAGTATTATAAATAAAATATGAAATAAATGTCAAATTTAAAATGTTTCATAAATTAAATGATAAAAAAATTTTTTGCTGAAGTTTATATTGAAATTTACTTTCAGATGTTATTTAAGCATGTAAACAATTTTCTTTCTTTTAAGAATTGCGGTACATTTATGCAAATAGATTTATCTAGTTATAAAAATATTTGAAACATAGAACGTATTGTAGGAGAAGATATGGTTTTGTTTACGTTCATGTAACTTAATTTGGTAATTTTATGCGAAACTGTTATTTCAAATCTTCCTACCTAGCATGAGAGAAATTTTCAGTTTGAAACAAAAAACAAAAAAAAAAAATCACACACATAGTACTATTAATAGTATTCTATAGAAAGTAAACTTTACAAATATTCAAGCTTTCATTGATAAAAATGAGAAAACGGTGGTATCATGGAATGGCGCAATAAGCTTCACAATTATAATTGAATTCATTTAAATTTTCATGTTTCAACTTCGCTGGCTTTCTCATAAATGAAAAGAAATAAAATTAAGTTTATGAGCAGTGTAATCAAATCAGTGGTGAAAATATTTTTATTATTAGCATTTCTCAAAGCTTTTTAAAACAACATTCAGCTTTTAACTGAAGTTTGCCTCGAAGAAAAACGAATGCGATTGCGCATTGGATGCTGTTTAGAATCGATAATTATTGTGTAACTCGAATATTTCTCCGTATTTTTTCTCACAAAAGCCCGTCATTTTTTCATAGTCAGATCACTGCTTGTGCCGGCATGACAAAAAATAAGCGACTTATCAAAAAAAAAGAATGTAACTAAAAGTTGAGGAGGATTGAAAAAGAAGGAAAAAAGATTGACTTATATCAGAGTATTTAAATCTTATTTTTTCTTTCATTTACGTATGTTTTGTGATTGTTGAAGATTTAATGAAAAATATTTTTAAATAATATGGAAAGAAGGAATTAATTAGATTTCGATTGAAGATAGTTGATTTTTATCTTACATTTTTTACATCAAAAGACAAACAAATAGAAGTGTTAAGTTCAAGAGAAATTGAGTTTAATGTGAAAACTTTAATAGATATAAAATATTGTGTTGAAAAAGTGATGAAAAATTGAAAAGAAAACTCCTTGGAAGTTTTGCGTTCGCAGTTCACTTCAAAATTTCATATTAAAAATCCTTTTAAACAAACTTTCACATTGATTATATTTGTCAGAGATAAATAAAGTGTTGGTCTAAAATCTCTCACTTTATTTTTGAGCTTATTATTCATTCATCTCGGAAACTCAAAGACATTTGACGAAATATTCATAAATTCTTTGCACTCAGCAAAGGTCTATGAAAAAGTAGATAATATTGTCTCAAGTTACATCCTGAAAAATTAGTTATGGACAATTAGTTATAATAAAAACGGAAAATGAAGAAATATTTCCTTTTGTAATAAAAGTTTAATAAAAAAAAATTGAAATTAAAAAGCCTAAAGAAATACATAATTTTATGTTTGCCAAAGAGCGATAACTATTCTAATCAACATTTTTTTATGAATTATTTATCCAAACTCTCATGACACTTTTGGAAGTGAACGTGAGAAGTTGAGTTCATATTTTTACATTTTGAAAATTAATAACTCTGTTAAACGATAAGAAAAGGAAAATATTTGAGGTGAGATCTATGCATTGGAATTTTCTCTATTAATACTGATAGATAGTGATAAATGATGCAAAGTCAATATAGAAACAAAGAGTGGAGAGATAAGAGAGAATATGTGAAGATAATTCAAATGGAGAACCAAATGTTGAATGGAAATTTAAAGTGTTCGATTTTTGAACTTATCTCATGGGATGAAAGTATCTAAACTTTCCGAGAGAGTCTTTATAAAAAAATATTTATAAATTTTGCTTTAAAATTAAATTACACATGCTTTATGTTGTTGGGATATGAATGAATGTGGTCTCTTTAACAAATATTTCATAGAAAATCTTGCTTCAATGATCATTTATTCTTAATTTCAGTCTTATCATTATTCTACTTTCATCACATATCGATTTCCCACACGATATCATAAAATAATAATATGGAATCGACGATAACTAATAAACGAAATGAACGAAACTAATGTTCACAACAATTAGAAATGAAAATGGGTGTAAGTGGCCAGGAGGCCTTAATAGCCCTAAAATTATTATTACTGAGTTTCATACGAGGTACGTCTATTTGATTTAAGCATACAATAAGATATCAAATTTTCATATATCTGTGAGTCTATTTCATAAAAATGAAATAAATGAATTGATAAAATTCGTCGAGTAAATTTCTCGAAAAAATCTCTTGTGGTAAATACCCAATACAATAAGATATTTAATTATATTTTATTTTAAATAAACGATAAAGACACCACATCAATAGACTTGCAAGGTCCAATTTTCGTTCATGAACCAGCACATAAAATTGAATTCTCAAATAACACAGGAGGGCAAATTCATTGTTCAGGACATGCAAATCCTTATCCTGAGGTAAAATTTGTCATTATTTTGATAGACTTTAAAATATAAAAATTTAATTTAGGTTGAATGGTCACCACCGGTTCATAATCATGATTTACTAAAAGTCCTTTCAAACGGCACACTTGTTTTTTATCCGTTTGCTGTGGAAAAATATCGACATGATGTACACGCTTCGGTTTATAGGTAACATAAATTAAGAATAAAAATCGTTTCCAGATTTCCTTTAAAATCTCATAACTCTTCAACAGATGTAAATTGAAAAATTTAGTAGGAACTATAATAAGTAGAGAAGTTCATGTCAAGGCTGGTAAATAATTCATAAGAATTTAATATTTGAACTGAAAATCAATTTAGTTTTCTATGTTTTGTTTTTCAATTTTAATTAGTTATCAATCAAAAATTTTCTGTGCAAGTTCACGATGAATATGTTATTTCTGGCAATACTGCTGTGCTGAAATGCAAAGTGCCAAGTTTTGTATCTGAATATGTTAGTGTTACAGAATGGATTCAAAATAATGGGCTTCACCTTTATCCGAACACTGAAATGGGTGGAAAGTACAGTGTTTTGGAGAATGGTGATTTGTATATTACAAATGCCGGTCCAAATGATGCTCACACTACTTATGAATGCCGAACAGTTCATCATTTAACTGGAGAAATTCAAATGAGTGCATATCCGGGAAGAATTATTGTTACCGAACCCAAAGGCTACGTTCAGCCTCGAATTAATGCAGAGAAACAAGTGTCAAAGAATGTTAATGCTAATGGTCAAATTGTTCTCCCATGCATTGCACAAGGCCATCCACCTCCAAGTTACAAATGGTTTAAAGAACTGAGCGATCAACTTTTTCCCATCCAAATGAACGACAGAATTTATATGATGAGTGAAGGACTTTTAAAAATTTCCAAAGTTAAAATTGAAGATAGTGGTAAATATTTATGTTGGGTGAATAATAGTGCTGGTGAAGAGACAATTCAAATAACTCTCACAGTAACTGCTCCACTTTCTGTTCATCTTCAGCCTCAAAATCAAGTTGTCGATGTAGATAAGAATGCAGAGTTTCAATGCATCATCAGTGGTTTTCCTGTGGGAAAAGTTTTATGGATGCATAATGGAAAGCCACTTATTGCTGACGGTCGTGTGGAGATTAATGTTGACCCTTCTCGATTAGTGCTCAAAAAGGTTCAAAAAGAAGATCAGGGAATGTATCAATGTTTCATATCTAATGAATGGGAAGAACTTCAATCAACTGCTGAGCTTCAACTAGGAGATGCAACGCCAGAACTTTTATATTGGTTTTCAGAACAAACACTTCAGCCAGGTCCAACTGTTTCACTAAAGTGTGTGGCGACTGGTCATCCACCGCCGCAATTTG
Source organism: Clunio marinus (assembly GCA_900005825.1). Lineage (NCBI taxonomy): Eukaryota > Metazoa > Arthropoda > Insecta > Diptera > Chironomidae > Clunio > Clunio marinus. The sequence continues at coordinate 972,489 of CVRI01000035.1, read as the reverse complement.
AATGGAAACTTGACGGATTTCCAGTAAAAACTTTTCCTTTTTTATTTCTGTTCACTCTTAAATTAAAATATTTTAAAACTCATAACAAACTTATGTTTTTTATTCTCGTCTCTAGATTCCTGAAAGTTCACGGTTTCTGATTGGACAATACGTCACAGTACATGACGATGTCATATCTCATCTAAATATTTCAAATATCAAAGTAGAAGATGGTGGCGAATACGCATGTATAGCACGAAACAACATCGGGAAGTAAGGAGAGATAAAATCAAAATTCTTAACATGCTTCATAATAATGCTTCATTTATCTTTTTCAAGGGTAGGTCATAGTGCACAAGTGAATGTTTATGGCATTCCTTTCATTAGAGAAATGCCAAAACTTACATGGGTATCCGCAACTGATCTGATTGTGAAATGCCCAGTTGCTGGATTTCCAATCGAAAGTATTCGTTGGGAGCGAGGTACAAATTAACAAATCTTTTCTTTCTTCTACAAAGGCTATAAATTGAAAGAGATAATTTATTGCAGATGGGCATTTGTTGCCAGTTAATCGACGGCAAACATCGTACAGCAATGGAACACTATTAATTGAACAACTTCAACGAAGTGAAGATGCAGGAACTTATACATGCATGACACAAAATAAACAGAATCAAACCTTTCGACGAAATGTTGAAATTCAAATTCTGGTGCCACCAAAAATTATGCCAATACAGTCAATGACAAATATGTTAAGAGAAGGGATGCGTGCAGCAATATCATGTCAAATATTGGAAGGAGATTTGCCAGTCTCATTTCGTTGGGAGAGAAATGGAAAACAAATTCTTGGTACAGGAAATGAAGTTATTCGACGCATTGATGAATACATAACAAGTCTTCTTATTGAGAAGATAACATCCGGCAACTCTGGAAACTACACTTGTATAGCAAGTAATGTGGCAGGTTCGGAGAAGTTTACAGTGCCATTAACTGTTAATGTCCCACCGAAATGGTTAGTGGAACCGAAAGATACAAACGTTCAAGCTAATTTAGATGCTACGCTGAATTGTCAAGCTGATGGTTATCCGGCACCAACAATAACGTGGAAAAAATCCTTTGGAAAAAGTCCTGTTGATTATAGAGATTTTTTATTTGAACCAAATATTTCTTTACAAAGTAATGGTTCGTTGTATTTTAAGAAGGTAACAAAAGCTTCTCAAGGTTATTATTTATGTGATGCTAAGAATGGTGTTGGGTCTGGCATTAGTAAAGTGATATTCTTGAAAGTGAATATGCCAGTTCACTTCACAGAACGAAGTAAGCAAATATACATAGCGAAAGGAAAACAAGTCCACTTACAATGCAATATTGCTGGCGACACGCCAATTGAAGTGAAGTGGAAAATTCAAAATTCCCAACAATTCATCGATGAAACAACTGATACACGTTTTTCAGTTAGAAAGCAAGATCTTGACAATGGAATGATTTCGGAATTGGGAATTTCTCATACTTATCGACAAGATTCTGGCACATATGTTTGTATGGCTAATAATGCATTTGGTCAAGATGATCTTATTATTCAATTGATTGTGCAAGAAGTTCCAGAAATTCCAAAGAATGTTCATTTAAATTCACAACAATCCCGAAACATTCAAATTTCTTGGAACGTTCCTTTCAGTGGTAATAGCCCAATAGAAGAATATGTGATTCAATATAAATCCATTTCCGATAACTGGCAAAAAGCTGACAAATCGCATGTTACTGGTAGTCGTTTGCAAGCAACAATTTCGAATCTTCAACCAGCGAAAGCTTATCATGTAAGAATTGCAGCCGAGAATAAATTCGGATCATCAGATTATTCAGAAATTATTCAAGTGACGACTCTTGAGGAAGTCCCTTCAGGACCACCAACCAATGTTAAAGCAAAAACGCAAAGCTCTACTGAGATTCATGCTTCATGGGATTCTCCTGAGAGAGAAAAATGGAATGGAAACCTGCTTGGCTATTATGTTGGTTATCAATTAGTTGATAACCTTACTAAAGCTGCTGACACTTCACCAGATGCCGGATATTTTTTCAAAACAGTTGAGGTTCAATCTCACTTTGGTGGAGAAGTAATGCTTACTGGTTTGAAGAAATTCTCTGCATATAAAATCATTGTTCAAGCATATACAAGTCAGGGTAGCGGACCTACATCCAAGGAACTCATTATAAGCACAATAGAAGATGGTAAGAATATTTATTCAATACCTTATTGCAGAGATTCAAACTTCCTTTTCAGTTCCATCTCTACCACCAGAAAATCCAAAATGTGACGTGTTAAGTTCAAATTCCATTTATGTAACTTGGTCACCACCAAGAAAAGATGGACAGAATGGAAATATTCGCGGTTATAAAATAGCTTTCGTTGCTGAAGATGATTATCATGCAAAAGAACCAACAATCGTTTCGACAACAAATCAATACTATACCATTGACAATGCTAGGAAACATACAAATTATACAATAACTGTTCTCTCATTCACAATTGTTGGTGACGGTGTTAAAACTAAAAAATTTCATTGTACAACTTATGAAGATGGTAAATGAGAATTTCTTTAGTTTGCTTAGTTCTATCATAATATAATTTTATACTTTTGTAGATAATTATTTTTAATTTGATTCTTAAATAAATCGCACTGAATATATTTTTAAACTTGATGATTTTAACAGTTCCAAGTGCACCTCAAAAAATAAAAGCAATTCCTTCGTCAAGCACCAAGATCATCGTGTCATGGTTACCTCCAAAGCAAAAAAATGGAGAAATTGTATGTTAATTTAAATTTATTTAATTATTTCGTATAAGTATTCAGATAATTTATCTTCCAGACGGGCTACACATTTTACATGAGTGTCGTGGAAGGTGGTCGAGATGAAGGAACTCATAAGAGAGTTTTGGGACCAAATGTTGAGCAGTATGAAAGTCAAAGGCTACAAGAACAAGCAACTTATCAATTTTGGGTGACAGCATCAACAAAAGTTGGTGAAGGAGAAAAAACCAATGTGGTGGAAGTCGCACCGAACAACAAAGTTCCAGCTCGAATTGTCTCATTTGGACAAGTAATTAACACACCATGGAAAGAAGATGTATCGTTAGCATGTAAGAAAGTAGGCGTACCTTCCCCCAGCACAATTTGGCGACAAGACACTGTGCCAATTGAATCCAATTCCAAGAAGTTCATCGTCAAAAATGGAACATTATTCATTCGGGATTGTCAGAGAACAGATGAAGCTAATTATACTTGTACTGTCGAAAACACTTGGGGAAGAGATGAAATAGTTTACACAATTAAAGTTTTCGTTCCACCCGATCCACCATCATTAACAGTCGTAGATATTTTCAGCGATAGTTTAATGTTGCAATGGTCAAACAGTAAAAATGGCGGAACATTAATCCTTGGCTATGTAATTAACTTTAAGAAAGATAGCGGAGATTGGGAAGAGCTACAAGTCGATTCAAAGAAGAATTCGCACCTTCTCAAAAATCTCTTGTGTGGCACCAAATATCAACTTTATATCACAGCTTTTAATAAGATTGGAACGGGTCTTCCATGTGAGATTGTGAACACACAAACAAAAGGACTCGTTCCAGTTCAACCAAAGCATTCACAAATGATTACAAATAATTCAACGACAGTTACATGTTGGCTCGATTCATGGGGTGATGGAGGTTGCGGTATATCGTACTTTGTTATCGAATGTCGTATTTTTGGACGATTGAATTGGAATATGATATCAAATCATGTGTCATCGACTGAACGAATATTCACAGTGACAGATCTCTTGCCAGCTACTAAATATCAACTTAAATTAACAGCTCATAACAATGCAGGTTCTACTACTGCGATTTACGATTTTACAACACTTACAGCTCAGGGCTGTAAGAACTTTCACAATTTGTTGACAACTTTTGAAAATTCTAATATTTCAACTTCTTTTAGTGACATATAACAGCATCGATCATAATGTAATTGAGGCAAATGAACACAGCTACATCACTGCGAACAGAAAAATAATCATCCCCGTATTGCTGTCATTATTCATTCTATTCGGCTTAATAGCAGCCATTCTGATAATCAGAAAAAAAAGTTTGAAAATTTCAATAGAAATTTTTTCGTTTTCCTAATTAATTCTTATTATAATATTATTTACAGAAGCTACAGAACAAAATAATGTTTTAAGATCAATGCAACCTGAGCCTTCATCGATTGCAAACATCATGTGCAAGAATAATAGTGATCTTAATTATCCCGTTGCTAGAATTCATAACAATAACTTAAATCTTAACTCAATAGAAGCTAATAAATATAAAATCGATGGAAATGGTAATGAAATAAATTTAATTAGATAAATAATTTAACAATTATCTATAAAAAATATTTCAGAGTACATCGAAGATTTGTGCCCTTATGCAACTTTCCAATTAAACAAGCAAACATACAGCGAAAGTTCTTACAGCGGAAATGTTTATAGTGGTCCCTACCATTCGGTTCGAGGTTCATTTGTTTATCATGGAAATAAGAGTGATAGTCACAGAGTAATTATTCTTTTTAGTTTATATTTTATATGACCATTCTTAAAATACAACGTTTTCAAGCAGACAAAGGAGCCAGAATATACAAAAGTTCGTCGTTCTGGTTCTCGACTGAAAAGCTCAGACTCTCAAGACATTCAGTATCTTGAATCAGATAATCCAGGTTCAACAGATTCAGAAGTTCGAAAGATTCTTACTCTTCATATACCGATCACAGAATATGATACATTAGGCTCTGAATCTGATAATGAGTGGTCAGCAAAATCATTGAAGAAAGGTAAACATAAATCAAAAAGAGGTAGGAAGTTTTTATAATTAATTTAAATGAAAGAATTGAAATTATTTTTTTGATTCAAAGAAAATATCGAAGATACGTCTTCATCATCAGAAAACTCTCCAACGAATTTATCAACATTGCATAAACAATCGTATCCATCACGAAAATCAGCTAGATCTTCAGCCATAATGAAAAGACATGTAAGAAGTTCTAGTGGCTATTCAAGTCACAACGAGGAGACGTCTTTTAGGTACATTAATTGAAATTCTCATATTTGGTTCAAAATACTGAAATTTATCATTTCTTTTGTAGCATAGCAAAGTATCCAAACACGTACACCGAAATCGGCCCACCAACAAGATTCTCTGATAATGTCAATGGTGACACGTCATTTGAGAAACGAGAAAAGACTTCAAGTTCACCACGCGTACGTGGCAATCAAAAATTTCAGCGTGAAACTTTCCAAATCAATGTCTAAAATTTGCTGAAATTTAATATCTATACTTAAAATTATGTTCAATCTTTGACTCTCAAGGCATATAGGATCAATCTTCAGTCCGGGATAAGTATATTAGATTCAACATTTCATCATGGATTATAAAAATCAATTAAATTGATTTACTAAATTCAATAACTTCGGAATAAGAAACTTAACCAAATTTATTTTCTGTTGAAAATCGAATATTTAGGATTCTTAACTTCACAAATTCTTTTATAAAGCACATTCATAATTTTATGCCTTTGCCTGAAAATACTCTAATGATTACGATAAAAGTGACGACGTTCGTAATTTATAGAAAATTTTAGAACCCATCGCGATGAATTTATTCAACGTTCTTTTTTCTTCCTTCCTACTTTCGTTTTTTTAACATCATGTTAGCATCACCAAACAAAAATGTAGATAAAGAAAACATTTTAGATAATAAAAGATAAACATTTTTTCCCAATGTATATAAAACAAATATTTTAAGAAAATAAAGTTTAAGAGTTTAATTAAGCTTTTTGCTTCTATTATTAAAGCTTTTGCTGAAGAGCTTTTGAAAATTTGTAGAAACATCAGAATTCTAAACGCATTCACTTTTCGCGCGCTCAGAATTTGTAGACATTTTGTAGACATTTCCGACGTAAATAAATTGCGAAAATTTTCTTCTAAATAAATTTAAAATGGCTTTATGGGTTGACAAATATCGTCCTAGAGAACTAAGTAAACTCAACTATCATATCCAGCAAGCAAATGATTTAAAAAGACTCTGTGAACAACAAGATTTTCCTCATTTGTTATTTTTTGGACCAAACAGTGCCGGTAAGAAGAAAATTTTTAATTGTTTTTGAACTTTCTACCTATTGTAATAACAGGAAAGAAAACAAGAATCATGTGCTTACTGCGAGAACTTTATGGACCGAATGTAGAAAAACTGAGAAGTGAAACTTTAACTTTCACAGCTCCATCAGGTCGAAAGATAGAAATCACAACAGTGGCAAGTAATTATCATATCGAAGGTTAGGATAATTAATATCGAGATATTCAACCAGTAATTTCTAAATATCAAATTTCTAGTTAATCCTTCTGATGCGGGAATTTATGATCGAGTTGTTATCAGCGATATAATTAAACAAATAGCTCAGACAAATATTATTGATCCAAGTGGACAGCGTGAATTTAAAGTGATTGTTTTGTCAGAGGTTGACGAGCTTACAAAAGATGCACAGCATGCCTTAAGAAGAACAATGGAAAAATATGTTGCAACTTGTCGTCTGATACTTTGCGTAAACTCAACATCTCGTGTTATTCCAGCAATCAAAAGTCGTTGCCTTGGTATAGGAGTCGCCGCACCAACAAAAGAAGAAATCATCAATATTTTGAATGTAAGGATATTAAATTAAATATTACCAGATCTTTATTATATCATCTTTTGTCATGTGTTTTAGTTGATTTGTCAAAAGGAAAATCTTCAGCTTCCCAAAGAACTTGCAGCAGAAATTGCCTCCAAATCAGATCGAAATCTTCGTAGAGCAATTTTAATGTTGGAAGCTTGCAAAGTTCAAAAATATCCATTTACAAAAACACAAGAAGTTCCTCAAGTTGATTGGGAGAAATATCTGAACGAAACTGCACATCAAGTTATTCAAGAACAAAGTCCTCAAAAGTTAGCGCAAATTCGTGAGAGACTTTATGAACTTTTGTCGCAAGGAATTCCACCGAATGTCATTTTTAAAGGTCTTGTCGTTAATTTCACGAACAGTTGCGAAACAGAACTTAAAGCGGAAACTTTGAAGTTAGCCAGTTTATATGAACATAGAATGCAACTTGGAAGCAAACAAATCTACCATCTTGAAGCGTTTGTTGCTCATTTCATGAGTTTATATAGAAAATACATTTTACAAGCTGCAGAAAGTATGGATTTTGATGATCAATTTTGATTCGTTTTGTATTAAATTGAAGAATTAAATAAAGCTGCAGGTTTTCAATTGATTTTTCATATTTTTCCTTTTATTTATTATAGGATAATTTATAAAATTGTTAGAAATTTGCCAGGCATTGAATGCAGATTCCTAGCAATGTGTCAAGCTTTGTTACATGTAGAACTACTCTAATGAATAACTTTTTTCTTTTTTACTTAAATGAAATTTAATTTAACTGAGTAAAAAGCTTGGTAGAAAATTTTACTTTTTCATGACTTAAATAATTTCGATAAATAGTTAAATAGATGAAGTTCCACTTTTTTTTATCTAAACGAAAGGTGTCAGTGGTTAAAATAAGGTAAAACATGAACAGGTACGGAAAATTAGTAACTTAATTTAAATCACTTGTTGCAGCAAGCTTTTATACATACATCTAATCAAACAATGCACATTGTCTGCCTATTGCTTGCTTTGCTTTATATATTTAATACATATATTATTTAATAATTTCATCATCAATAATTTATCTTTACTCACTAAACTTGCGAGTTAAACAATTCACAAGAAACGAAGAAACTTTAAAAAATAGAATTGCAAGGTATCGGCTTGTTTCATACATTTAAATATCTCGTTGTGCAAGTTTTTAAATAGATAATGAAGCTTTTCTGGGTTCACTTTTTGATTATACTTTTGATCTTTTTAACACATTTGTTGAGGAATTTCTTTTCAGGTTTTTTCTCTGAAGCTGATGATGATGTGAGTGAGATCGTATTTGAAACTTTATCATCTGAATCAAGATCATCAAAATCTTGATCTAAATGACTTTTCATGGATTGTGATGTTGAAGAAATATTTTGGTTGCTTTGAATACCTGAATCATTATGAGAAGTGTCATTGTCGGTCTCTGAATCTGTTTGCATCATTAAGATCGAATCTTTGGAATCATCCGACAAAATATGACTTTTGTCAGATGGGACGGGAACATCATCAGAAGAATTAGCAACAGCAGCAGCACCGGCAATCTTCATATCTACACTTCCATGAATATTTTCCATACTTTTAGTTCCACAATCATCTTCAACAATTAACAGAACTTCATCATCAAGAAGATCATCGAGACTTTTTGATCTTCGATTGTTTTTATTTCTATTATCGGCTCTGCTTTCATTATTTCTGTTATTATTATTTGTATTCGTTTCCGATGAGTTATCATCTGGATTCTTTGTAACGGATCCCTCTGCTGTAACATTATTTGTAACACTGTCTTTAACGTTTCTCGGCCATTGAAAATTATCATATGAATCCAAAAGGCCATCTAAGCTTTGAGTGCGATTACTGCTGGTAACACGAATTGGGGGAAGCGGAGGTAAAGCTGAATTTTTTCTAATATTCTGGCGTGTATGTGAATAGCGATTCTGGTGACTTAATGGAGATGCAATTCTACTATGTGGATGCTGTGATGTTGAGAATTGGTGCTTATTTAGAGTTGGATTTGAAGCTCTCCTAAAACGATTTGAGATACATAAGTATTTTTTGGGTGCACCAACAACACCAGACGCATGTACAGCGGAGGGGTTATCTAGTCAATCCGATATTCGTCCATTACTTATTCCATCTTTGCTGTCATTAGCTTTGTTAGAATCATTGCTGTGCATTCGTTGATAACTTGGAGGGTTGCTTCTCATTGAAGATGCTGTACCAGGTGTCGATGGTGCTGTGATGTCAAGACCGGCACGATTCAAAGCATTTCGATATTCGTTTCGAATGTTGAGTTCACCACGCATGAATCTATAATAAATTATATTTTGTTTAGATATCAAGACTCTGCTGATTGCTGTTGCAATTTACCTTTCAAGTTTATCCACACATGCATCTTGATAGTCATGAATCCATCTAACTCCATTAAAATGGCACACACTTCGCATATCTTCAGGAAGTTTTTCTGGTTCTGGCCATGAAAAATTATCAATAATAGGAATAATGTTGCAGTTTGCATTTAAGGCTGCTACAATTTCCTGTTTGTTCATCATTTAAAAGTAAAAAAAAATAGAAAATATACGAAGCAATTGAATTTGAATAACTTACACGATGAACCCAATCTTTACATTCAGCATCTTCAATACATCGTTCCAATGCACGAGGTGTTAGAACCAACAAGAAATGTTTTGCTTGTTTGATACTTTGAAGAAGATTGTTATCGAATTTTCCTGCTTCAAGTCTCTCAACATCAATGAAGACACTAAATCCACGCAATTGTAAATGAACTTTCAATAGGCTAGCTAATTGAGAACCATTACTGCGACGATAAGAAACAAAGACATCGAGTGTCTTGTCAGGACAATCTTCATTTGTTGGTCCTATAGCACTCTCCATTCCTGAGAGAATGTTCAAGATTCTTGATCGATGAATTGAATTGGAAATGCCACATTCAGCAAGCAATTGATCGTCATTAAGAATACGAATAGAATCTTTATCAACACCAGCATTTAACATTGAATATGTGTAGATTGAATATTCTGGACCAATTTGAAGTAAGAATGTGTTAAGATTTGTAGAATCTCTTGACGAATAGTCTGCCATTTTCTTTAAATTTTGAAGTTCTCGTTCAAAACGTTTACGACGAATTCCATTGAATATTCCAAGGTCTTCTTTTAAGTTTATTTCAGTTAATTGAAGCAACAGATCGCCATCAACTTTTGAATCAAAGAAATTATGTTCGTATTCGCCGAATCCTATTTGTTTCACCCATTCTCGGACATCTTCCACTGACCATAATGGTACTTGCTGTGAAAGCTTATGTGGAACGGCTTCACCTATCAAACGCAATGCTTGAGCAGCGAATTTTGATGCAATGGCATTGGGACAACTTGCTACCTTTTTCAAAGGTTCAATGGCACCAATTTCACGGAAGATTTCTGTGTTTCCCTGCTGCTTTTTAATGCCAGCTTCCATACAGAAATGAAAACTCGCCAAATTTCTTGCTTCTTCTCTCTTCGAGCTAAGCACAGGCACCAGTCGCTGTAACCAATGCTTGCTTTGTCCATGAGCATGTGCCAAGTTCGATTTTGCGAACTCATATGGATTGTGAGTTGTTACGAAAGGTTCCACAAGATCCAACGTGCCTGACTTCAACACTTCAGCTTCAATTTCTTTATTAGCGACTAGAACTGCTATCGCCAAACAAGCATAATATTTGATGTTGTCATCGTCATGAAAAGCTAATGGAAATAGCCACATGGGAACTTTACGATTGATCATTGCTTCTTGATTCTCCGCTCCACCATATAACGATAGATTCGCTAAAGCGCCTGCACAATGACGTAATGTTTCAACATCATTTTTTCGGCATTCAAAAAGTACAGCATCGAGACCACCTAGTCGAATGACATCACTACACGTTCCTTCGCTATGTTTAAAAAGATGTTCCAGGATTCCAGTGCCAACACGTGAATGATCAGTTTTCGCATTTCTTGTACAGACACACGCGACATTCACGACTTTATCGAGACCATTCTCAACGACATGTGCTCGATTTTCCGTCGTCAAACATTGTTCGAGTAGTCTTGCTGAAGAGAACTGAAGTTCTTTATCTCCCTCCATGCAATTCTTCATCAAAAGATCTAAACCTCCATTTTGCTTTAATGCATTACATAAATTAGCACCGAGCTCATGACCATGAGTGGGAACTGCCCATGCACGTCGAATAATTTCATTTAAATTATCAAGAACGCTGGGAGTTTTTGCCAAACTCATTTGTCGTACGCAATTGTTGACATGCTGTGAATACTTTAAGATTGCTTGTTCAACATCCAAGGGATTACTGGAAGAGCAGAGCTTCTCCAAATCTTCAAAGTTTTGTAACATTTCACCATCCCAATTACTCGTGAGACTAGAAGTGCTGTATTGGGATGACTGCGTTACCATGCTACTGCTATTATACGACATTTGAGATTTGTGATGAATCTGCTCTTGATTGAATGTACCCGTTGATGTTTTAGTTTGACTTTGTTGGGCTTGCTTTATAGCTCGCTTTTCAGCACTGAATTGTTCATGCTGAACTTTAAAACTTGACGCTTCAACGTTGTTTGTATCGTTCTGCTGAAACTCTCCTGCTTTGATTAATCGCGCTTCCTATAAAGATTGAAAATATGAAATAAGATTAAACAAAATCTATTTTCATTATCTTATTCATTCGACAAAATAAAAAAAGAGGAACAAAAATTAGAATTTTCCAAGCGCTCAAAACATCAAAATTATTTATGTGTGTGAAATGAAAATAACTGTGCGTCAGTCAAAAGAGATATCTATCGTAATAATATTTTTCGACGAGGTAAGTAAGAAGAGATCTTTCTTAAACAAAACTGAGAATAAATGTAAGAAAAAATAAACAGATCTACTCAATTATATTTTTTTTTCAGCTACCACCGCTGCTGGTTTGAAGATGAAGAAAAAAAAATTCTTTCATTTTGTTTAGAGCAAACTTCATTTTTTATATTAATTCTTTGTTATCAGCACACATAAAAAAGTTAATTTTAAGGGGTTTATAAATTATTAATATCTCCGTATCTTTTTATTTATGAACTCATTACCGGAATTTCGCGTATTTTTAGACGAATAGTAGGAGTGTTCGGTTGTGTAAGGGGAGGCGAAGGTCGATTCTCAATAACTATTATATGTGGACTTGTCGTTGGACTTAGAGGTGAACAAGGTGTCATTGTTGGAGTCGCTGACGTTGGGGACATCGGAAAATCGATTACTGGACTAGGAGTGTTTCTCGGTTCAACTGTGTAATCAGAAGTTCCAGTAGATTTGAAAATTCCTTTGCGAACTTTCCACGGTTTATAACTTGAACCATCATTCGACATTTTTTGGTGTTTAAATTTCAAACTCTAGCTTCACGAATTATGTTCTTATTTTTTAAACTACAATTCAAAAATTTCAGACAAATTTTATGAAGTGCTCTATATTTGAAATACTATTGAAATCTGTGAGTGAGTAAAGGAAATTTTCGAATTTTCCTATAACAGATGATGAGAGAAAAATCTTTTCTATGTTCTATATTTAAAATTAAAAAGAAAATCTTTATGCGAGACGAAAACTACATAGTGTGACTAAATATATGAACACGATATTAAATTTGTATCCGACGAAATTTGCTTATGTATTGTTCGTCGGTTTCATTTCTATTCATTAGTGTTTGCTGTTTTCGTCACTTTTCCCGACTATAGTTCACAAATCGATATATTGCGTTGTTTTTTTTTTTAAAGTTAAAACTCGTAACAATTTATGACAAAAAATGTCAATTAAAAAATACAACAAAAATAAATTTAAGATAAAGATAACAAACAACTTACTTTAATATTTTTAATATTTTTAAAATGATTAAATGCTTTTGTTCTTTGAATATTAAGATAACCGACTGCTCGAAATGTTCTTGAAGTTACTTTTATGCATCGAAGAACAAATGAACCAATAATCATAATTTTTTTCAATTAGGTATAATTAAAGGTTTCGACAAACTTATTACACTTTTTAGTGTAAAAGCTTTTTTAGAAACTTTACTAAGCTATAACTAAAATAAAAAAGAAATGTAGAACTTTTTGGAAGGAATAAGAAATTTAAGAACCTTTTTTCTTTGATGTTGCAAAGTACTAAAGGAAAAAACTACAAACTTGGAATTTGTGTGGAACACAAAAAGAATATTTATGTAATGACGTATCCTTTTTATGGCTTTTTGACGCGCAAACTCAGAGTTATATGATATTTTGTTTGAAATTCAAACTGTTGAAGACTTTTACGAAGTTATAAATTAGCAATGTGACTGCGAGAGGTGGATTTTTTTTCGTAGATTTTACGAAGTAATTTACACAACAATGAAAGTGAAAATATAAACAAAAGAATCGAACATACCTGCAGAACAGCATTTGCTTCCTCGGTCTTTAAACCATCAACTTCCATTCTATTTCTCATCGCTGCTACACTCTTTGCCTCCTTAAAATTCAAGTCACCGGCTTGAAGTTCTTTGATCTCTGCGGCGTTTGTTGTTGCCTAAAATCATAAATAAGAATTAGTTGTCAATAATGATGGTAGGAAAAATAAAACTTACCTGTTCACTACTGAAACCATTACCCAGAATCTTAGTCTTTGATGAATTCATTGTTCGCTTCTGTTGAAATTTAACAGTGTCGGAACTGTTTAAAGTATTCACCGGTGATGATTGTAACGAAGTTTCTGATGGGAGTTCCAATTGTAAATCATTTTCTTGTGGGTCATCAGGGAAAGTGACCAATCCTTCGGAAGATGGACTGTCAACAAGATTTTCCATTGACGATCGAATTCTAGGAATGAAACATCAATCAAAAATTGTCCACGCATAATTGTTACTGTTATTGACAAACCTTTTTTGTAACTCAGACATTTGATTAGCACGGGCTGCTAAATTGTTAATTTCGCTCATCGAATTCTTAAATTCATTGAGGTCTCTCTTAAGCGCATGTGGATTCACAACATTTCCTGATGATGCTGTCGATAGTTGAGATTGTGATGATGAAGAACTACTAGCTGTTATATGGTGGAGACGTTGTGAAGAAGTTGTTTTCGCCACACGTGAAGTTGTAGTTGACGAACTATTTAATACCTACAAAGTTATTTATAAATGAATAAACAATGTTATTATTGTCGTTTTCAGAACTTCTATTGCATACATGTTCACTTTTTATTTCATCATTTCTTAAACTTCTGATGATATCTCAAGGTCATGTCAAAAAAAAGACGACGCGTGTATTGTTAGATATCTACTTAGGTAATTTTTTATCCATATGTTGGTAGTGAATAACTTTTAAATATTTTGACGATTTCCTCTGTTTCCAAAAAGAGAAGTTTCAGGTTGTTAAATTGACTGATTCGAAGAAAAACGCCTACACATATTTTGTGTGCATATAAAAGTGTCAAATCTGGTCTTTGCAAGATTTTTCTCAACTTTTAGTATGATATCTGTTTTTACCAACGTGATCATCATCGATCTTACAGATTAGTAAAAGTTAAGATTTTAATTACTCAACATACCTAATTGATTCACAAATTGAAAAAGGAAAAAAAAAACGAAAGAATTGATACTTGCAAAGTGATTTTGTCCTACTTAATTCAATTTTTAAAAAAATTAATTACAATTGCTTAAATTTACTTTTTTTCTTCGAATGATAATTTTAATTTTAGAAGCTAACTAAATATGAGCAATGAAAGCTATTTGAAAAAGACTGAAGTAACTTTTTAAAGCGATGATTCACTTGATACTCATCATGACGATCGAGGTGATTCAAAGAAATGTCTCGCAATAAGAACTCTGAGATACCTTAAATCATTGACAGTTAACGAAGTATGCTCGGAGTATCTCACTCACCATTTTCTTCTTCTTGTCGTTTTTTAAATCACTTTTCATATTATTTATATCGTCCTTTAATAACTTGAAAAGTCTGTAATTATCTAGAAAGTATTCTCTCTTTATGTTTCGTCGACTATTTTTGTTTTTGTTTTTATCGTTTAACAATTATTTCTTCTCGTTCGTTTGCGATATGAGACCCACGCGGCTTCTTACGCTTAAAAGACTTGATCGTTCGAAAGTTGAAAATCAACTGAGCCTAATAGAGCTAGAGAATCGTGAAATGAATGCGTATTTTTTTCCGTTTTTACCACGTCGTCATTTGTACTTAAAAATATTTTACTTTTAACTGCTCTGAGAATACTCAAAATAATATTTGAGAAAAATCTGATGTCAATGGAAAACTTTTTTTTAAATCCGTTTTCTCACTCGGAATTAAATATTTTTCAGTTTTGATTTTCCTTTTGGAGATAACGGACAGTCTAATGTATTTATTAAAAGGAGATCAAAAAAATATTTTAAGTGTTAAAGAACTCACTTGTGATGATTTTGATACTGACGATGACGTATTGCTAGATGAATTTAAAAGATTCTTTCGAGATGATAAACTATTTGTAGATAAAGTGTTCGGTGTTGATGAAGTCGAAGAGTTCAAAGGCTTCTTTTTATTGAAATTTTCTAACATTGATATCATTTCTGAAGACATGTTGTCTGGTGTTTTGTTAACAATTATAGATTCAGGCAAGTGTGACATCTGAAAGAAAAAAAAAAGATGACAAATTATGATGGTATAGAAAAAAACTTCACTTTTCGTTATCATACAATTTATAGATATTGCGAACTTTTAAACATGCATCATTCTTTTTTAAAAAATACCAGAACAATATTCACCATCATACTGAAGCTGTGTGAATTTGTTGTTTTAAATATGCGTCATCAATAAAGACCTTTTTTCGTGTGAAAATGATTACTAAAACTCAAGTTACCATTGTTTAATTCGTGAGTCATGTCCACATATATTTGCTTATAAATGGTTTTTATTCGATTGGATTTTTTAAAACTTTCCGATTTCTGAGAATTTATTTTAATATATAAACACTTTCTTCCGTAACTATTCATAACTTTAACATTAATTTTTGCCAAAAATGTTACAACATTAATATCAAGTTGAATAGTCAGATTTTCTTTTGAAACTGTTTATCGGGATTTCGTAAAAATATTTATGATATAAACAACAGGATAAGCACACACATGTACAAAATTTGTTTATATTATTCCGCTAGTAAAAAGAGTGAAAATGTTGCCTAGATTTTTCCATTATTTTAAAGGCGAAAAACGTCAATGAGAATCAGCGCACAAAAAGTTTCTTCGTATTTTCTGTTGTTGTTCTCTTTACGATCTGTTTTCTAATTTAATTGTAAAACACATTTAAAAGCTAATTAAATTTTTACACTATTTTCAAAAAAAATCTGCAACTTTATTTATTCCACATTGAAATACGTAGATATGCTTAAGAAACACGCTATCTAGTAGTTGTCAAGGACCTCATAAATCTTCACACTAGGAAATTCTCAAAAATATTTTTTCTTATAAAACTAGTAAAAATTTAATTCTCAGTATAAGACAAAGAGAGAAAATACTAAGACTTGATTTATAATCAAAAAAAAAATTTGGGTTTTGATTTTTAAAATTCATTGAAGTGAATTTGCAGTTCATATGAAAAGATTCAAGGAATGACAGTTAAAAATAGTGAGAATGAAATTAAAGTTTTAAGAAAATTCTAACGATTCGCTCACCTGGAAGAATGTCTTTCAAAGATCAATGTATTATCGTTAAATGTGTATAATATGTGTCTCATCAGCTGAACACAAGTCAGCTAAAATTTGTACCTTTGTTTCTATTTTATATTCGTTTTCACACATATGCATGCAGAAATGGGGAAAAACTTTTATTATCAGTTTAATGTTTTTTATTCCACAAATACTGAATTAATAGTTTTACATTTTTTTTGTTGAGGTTCTGTGAACTTTTAAGATCTTTTCAACCAATTTTCTAATTTTCTACACCACAGAAAGACTTGATCAATTGAATAGCAGTAAAATAATCGTTTGCTCATTAAAAAATAAGTTTTACATAAATAAGGATACTTCGTTAATTTAATTTTCGCGTTTTAAAAGGCGTTTTTTTTGTTTTGATCAAAATGGAAGGCGTTCGAAGAGACTACAACCAAACTGCTCAGACAAAGCATTTAAACTGACTTAATAAATTTTCAACAATACATCGCTACAAAATAATTTTTCTATAATACACACATCACTGCCAGTGTAGTCGTAACTCAAGTTTTGAAACAGTCAAAAACAGTGGCATATGATGTTTGGTGTAAACTTTTAATTATGTTCTCTTATTTTAATTTAGAGTCTGCATAAAAAAATCAAATCCTACACGGTTTTTATAAATAGCCACTTTCCAACAATTCATGTTTTACAGCATTTAAGTAAATTGCACTCTGCAAATTTTAATACATTCGTCGTGTGTACATACAACTTTAGTTAAAAGAGTTAAAGTAAAAAAGATGAAAAAGGAATATTTACAATATTTCCCAAATCATTGTTTATTTAATAAACCAACGCGATGAAGTGTTTTCATTTATTCATTCTTTAAATTTATAAGAAATTTTATCTTTTCAAATTATTTACTTATTCCAGGAAAAAGAATCCAATCAGATTTTAGAAAATCACGAACAATTTCCCGTAGTCTATAGCAGAGAAAAAGCCCAAATCATTTTGGAATGAAAATATATTTCCATTCCTTATAAAATACATCATTTTGGATTCTTGAAGTTATGGGTTGTTTCGAACCAGAACGAAACAGAGTAAGAAAAAGGAAGAGTTTCGCATGTAAGCATACACTACACCAAGACACAATTTGCAGTGTTTGAATGTCGACAAAATCAATACATGAAAAAGCAAAAAAAAACATTTGAAATGTGAATGTAATATTAATATACCTCTCGACTTTCAGCAGCAGACCATCTCGGTCTATTAAGTTGTCTCTCAGTGATATTCATACTATCTCTAATTCAAATATATGCCACAATTCGATCAATTCGCTTCATCAAAAATGTCATGTTTTTAAATACTTGATAAGATTCATAAATTTCTTCTCGGAAATATTTTTTAACACCTAATTGTTCAGAAAACTTCCACACTATCGAAAATATTTTACTTGAATAAATATCTACGTCAAATGACTTTAAAAAATAAGCTGATTATGAGAAACTTTATAAAATATTATAAATTTAATTTCTGTTACAATCTTCACTTTCCGAATTTAAAGACTTCACTTGAATTGTTTAATAAAATTTCCAGATAAAAATTATTAAAATTTGCGTTAACACTTGATCACGATCTTGCGACTGCTTCGCGTTCCTTTTGAAATAGATCTGAAATTGATTCCAATAATTTTTCCACACTAAGAAATTGTCTTTGTGTGTAAAATACAAATCAAAAAGCGTAGTTATTCATAAATGATATTTAAGCAAGATAAAAGCTATTTCAAATATACATACCTAATTAAAAAAGTATCTATTAAAATTTTTGCCCAAACCTTTTGGACATTATTGCTTATGGCTTTTCTTAACCTGCTCGTTTCTTAAAGATTAAAGTTCATTACACATGTAGTTTGTATGAGACATTATTAAATCTGTAAATATTTAAGTTGAAACCTACCTTGGGTGGCAAAATGTTATATTCGCTATTCATATAGTATTGCAATAAACTGTGTTGGGTGTATTTAGTAAGATGTTTTGCAATTATACTGTGAAGTTTTCTGATCCGTTTACGCATCCTTTAAATTTGTCTTGTAAATAAAAAATCTACGTAAATATGTGCAATTAATGCTCGTTTGAAAAATACATTAAAAATACGTTCCCTTAATATCTTTTCTTTTAACTATTTTTAAATTCACAAATATTTAATTTTACGCACATTGTATACATTTTGATGAATGTTATGATTTGAATTGTTTTAAATTTTTCTGCTTAGGTTGGAATTTAATTTCTTCTTACAATTTTCAAAAAGTGTTTGTAGAAGCTCAGCTTTTATCAAAAGTTTCTTTCTTAAGTTGGTGTATAGAACCATGTAAATAGTGATCATCAAATATATTTTATCCATCATTTTGATTTCATGAAAATAAATAATTTGTTACGAAAATCATTTTGTCTTTCTAAGAAATATATGTTTTTTTTATTTCGAAAATTAAATTCGCTTAAAAAATTATGTCTATGGACGGCTGTGGACGGAAATGGTTGGTTTTAAACGAGCTACTTCAATGTGAGAGAAGCATTGCTATAATCGATATAAATACGATGCTAATGATGGAATAATGCTTTTTAGAAGCCTCGTTACACCCATCGGATTCACAGGTGAAGATACAAGAGCGATATTCCATTTGGTCACCTTTATTCTGAACATAGTTGCAATAATTTCCCAAATCCTTTGAAGAGCAATAACGTATCGCTCCTATTCCACCTAAAAGTATTTAATTATAAAGATATCTTTAATTTCATGCGGAATTGTTATACTAAATGAAGAAACTTAAAATAATAAACGAAATCTGTAACTAAACATGCATGTTAAAAACTTCTAAATGAGTGAGCGGTTTACTTTCTAATGATGTTGATTTTATACAATATTTTGCACCAATGACATGATCACATTTCTCCGGTTTCAATTTAGCATCATGCATATTGATCATTACATCGGAACATTCAATTGTGTCTGACGACTTGCATTGATAACATTTTATTGTTAGAACTGTTAGATGAAAATTTGTTATTTATTAGTATTGATGATTTTAATTTTGTGTAACTTAAAGATTAATTAATGATTGTAAGATTTTAATAATTTATATTAATAATGTTTATTAGTCACCACATCACCTCTGACATAATTCATAATTTATAACTTTGCAAACCTTCGAATCTTCCAATATGCTTAATGCAGTATTTTGCTCCATGAACGCTTGAACAATCATTTAGATCAACATCTGGCTTATCATATCGATCAAAATATTCACCACATTGGAATGGAGACGATGTGTCAGAAGAATTGCAGGCATAACATCGAATTGATAACACTATTGTGTCAATAATTAAAATATGCGATCACAATTATTCCGAAATTAATTTTTATTTCTTTTCTGGATCACTTGAGGGGATTTTTGAGAGTGTCAATAAATAATAAAAGATATTCAATTATAGTCAGAAATAATAAACGAAAGAACAACACTTCCTTGATCAAATTTTTAAAATTTGTTGATACTTCGGGTTCGATGCCATGACAACTTTAATGCTTACATCTTTAAGTTGGAAGAAATATTAATTAAAGAAATTATATTTACCAGAACGGAACATTGCAAGAAGTAATCCAGTTGTTAAGATGATGTTTTTCATTATGCTAATGTTTTTGCAGAATTCAGATAACAGATAGGTATTTAAAATATTTCACTAAACAGGTTCTGCTCAAAGGGTGGGGTGAATTAAGTTGACTCACTTTCCTTGAAAGAAATTTTAGATTAAAAATTGTTGTGAACCTTGTTTAAAAGTAGAATGATGTTTATAACTTACGTATTCTGTTCAAATATTCTTAAAAAATCTTTTTCAGACGGACCTAATTATTTACGAATTATAGCTTAAATCTGTTCAACTGGGGGCCCAGTTGATGGAAAGTAACGTCGATTTTATACACTCTCGCCCTGAAACTGCTCTATCCAGAAAGCAGTTTCAGGTGGAGAGTGTACATTTATTCGCCGTGAGATTTTTCTAGCGCCGTGAGATGAAAATTTGTATTTGATGCTAAAAAACGTTCATAACTTTTTAACTATTAGATCGATTTGACTAATCTATTCTAAACGATCATTCATATAGAACATTTTTAAGATTTATATAGATGTCAATGAAAAACGACTTTTGCTTTGTTAGAAAATCGAGGTTTTATAATTTTTTTTTATTAAGATATCACACATGTTGTGACATCAAAAGGACGATGAAGAATTCTCATTTTATGTCATAAAAATGATATGTGTGTCAAAATAACAAAAAATATGCATGTAGTACCTAAATAATTTGTAAAAAAAAACAGACTTGATTTCTCAATTATGATCTCGAACTTGAATTATTTTCTCGCCGTGAACCACTAGATGGTAGACTATTACTTTTTGTAAACCCGTCTCGAGCTTGCGAATGTTGAGCAACAACCATTAATAACTGAACCCATTCTTCAGCTTTTTCTCCATCAGTTGGCTTCAGAATTAAAGTCTGATTACCAGTGAATATTTCAAAACATGTAGGAACATGCCTAGCTCCACGAGAAACTTTAACTGATCGAATTTGATTGATGTTTATTGAAGCATCACCACCGCTCTAAAATGTGAACAATATTTGTCAGCATTTTTTAGATAATTAGCTTTTAAAAATTTCCTTTTACCGATCCTTTGCATGATAGATGTGCTCCTGATAAGGTAAAGTAGCGTGTTCGCCAACGTCTGAAAAGCCTCCATTTCCCTTTTTTTTCCTTGAGTTGTCCTTCAATAACAGGTTGAGAATTGTTTTCCAGAAACACTGCTTTTTCTGGATGATTACAGCTAAAACATAAAACAAATTTAATTAAAATGAAATTTATTTCAAAAATGTGATACTCACAGAAAACATCCCCAACGAACATCATCATCAAGACTATTCAAACTATTATTGTTTCCATTCTCAAAGACATCAAAAAAACCTGAATTACGAAGTTCATTGATAAGCGCATCCTGTTCACGAATTGGTGGAAAAGCGCTTGTTACTAATGTGATGAATGTGCGATTTTCTATCTTTAAAGTATCCCAGCAATGTTTTAAACTTGATACACAGCTATCATAAGAGCTAAGAGCATGATCAGAACGTGACTGCAGATCTAGAAACATCAAATGAATCCAAACTTTTGCATGACGCGTTCTCATACTGAAAAATGTTTTTGAATACAAGCAATGATCTCCACGGGCCTGACATGCGAAATGAAGTTTCGCGAATTTCTTTGCACGACGTTCTTCTATTGTGCATTTAGCTGGTGGTGGCAAACGATGAGCTACAGTCTTCATATATCCTTTAATCTTATCTAAATGCTTCTCGCAAAAATGTTGAATAGTATCACGCATTGATGGCTCAAAAACACTCATGCGATGATTAACATTATTAGCATTTAATAAAGTCACTGATTTGTTATTGCTTCGATTATTAGTTCTTGATGTGATGGTAGTTGGGCCACTTACAACAACTTGATTACTCATTTCTGATGCTACTAAAGGCGGAGAAAGTGGTGGCGCTGGTGGTGGAATTAAAGAAGAAGCGGAAATTTGTGGAATCAAACTCATTGCATGTTGAACAGAAATATTATTATTTTGCATAGTTATTGACCCTGTTGATTGATTAAGCGCATTTGTTGAACATTTTTCTATCGATCCCATAGCAATAGCTCCTTGTAATGCTGATCTGTATCGAGTTGGTGAAGTGTGATTAACTGTGACTCCACATGATGTTATTTTCGTACTCGGAATTCCCCATTTATTCTCTCCAGTTATTGTAACATGATGACTTAGTGGGGGTGGAATTGTAGGTGAAATATAATTATTCTCAACAACATTGTTTGAATTACAGCTGCTTCCCACTGGATATTGCGCTTGATTGATTTGCTGTGATGAAGAAAGACGAGTCATACTCTTATGCAAACCACCAAGATTCGAGTTGTTAATTCCAACAGCACTTAAACGTGTCATCGAACGATGAGCACTATTGTTTCCAATTCCATTGTTCAATCTACCAGTAGATCTAGAATCACCGAATTTTGGACGACGAGAATAATGCTGTGAAGAACTATTTGAAGGAATTGGAATGGAACTTTGATTGTTGATAGCAGATGGTGTTGACGTTAATGCTGCTGTTGCATTTTGAGTTGGATTTATAAGTATTTTTGACATGAGAAAAGCATTTTGTTGTGATAAAAGTTGAGTTTCGGAATTTAGATTAACAATTGTGACATTTCCGTTAGTTGACTTTTGTCCTCCTGCTAAAAGATTTTGTTGACTTAAATTTCTCTGCCTAATTACATCTGTTAATTTATCATTGAAAAGCACGGGATAATGTGAACAAAGTTTAACAGCTTCTTGAAGTAAAATTGTTTGCGATGACTGATCAGTGTTTGGTAAGTTTTCCATAATAAATTCGAGAGCAATTTGTGCTCTTTCCTTATTCTTCTTACCGATGGCTGAGAGAATTTGACCGACAAGACAAATGGTGTGTGGAAGTTTTTTGGCAGTCATAATAAGCAGATTTAAATATTCGTAGAGAACTACTGGCTTCTTTTCAGCTAAACGAAGAAGAACGATAAGTGCTTGTGTTGATGCTGAGGTCATCAGAATTAGATCGAAGAATTGAGGCAGTTTGTCGACGATCAGGAAAATTATTCCTTTATTCGTTGAGCTATTGGCTGAATAAACAACCATCGCAATTAACTGCAGCAGAATATTTTTATCTATTGTATCACATTTTGGAAGAATGTCAATAATACTGCGCATTCTTGTTATAATAGCAGTTTCGCTTGACATTTCGTACAACTGCAAAACGACACGCGCTAAAGAATAATTTCCATTGAGCAATGAATTTAAGATTATATCAATGTAAGGCACAAGAAGATTAGTATATTCGATAGCAGCCAATGACAGGTAGGATGCAAGGTTCTTTGAAAGTTCCTTGTTCTCTTTATTTAAGAATTTTACAGCAACAGGTAGCGCTAAAAATATTTATCATCATTATTTATTGTTGAAAATGTAAATAAAAGTAATAAAGATTATCAACTCACCCAACTCCATTACAAATTTTTTATTGTAATTAAGAAAAATACATGAAATGATATCAGCAGATATTTTAGCATGAGGAGGATCCTCACTTGGCTTCGATTGAGGCTTGTGATTGAATTGCAGACATGTTTCAAGTAATCGTACCAGGCCTTGACAATGTCTTTCGGCACTGTCAGTCTCACGAATACATGATGTGCAACGATTCACGCAGATTTCTATAACTGACTGATCATTTTTTACTTCCAAAAAACGTGAATGAGATATGATCTTGGAGATTTCCAGCAGCTTTATAAAGAAATAAAAAATAGAAGAAATAAAAACTTGTTCATCCACTCAATATTTGAAAGAAAATTCTTTAATTCACCACATCAGTCAAATCATCAACGATATCGTCATCGGGAATGAAAAACAATTCGCCAGCCCGTGAAAGATCTCGTTTTGCTAAAACGTTTGCGAATAACTCATGCATTTTCTACTGCTCACATTTACATGTAATTTATTCAGTTCAAAATGTGGTTATTTTATTCCATCTACAGCTCTTTTTAATGGTCATAAACTCAATCTTGAATCAAGCCTTGAAATCAAGTTTTCAACCAAACTTAATACTTTCTCTTTTCCACTTTTCTTTAAAATCTTTTGTGACAATTAATTATCGGAATTCTTGTCACATTTGTTGGATGGAATTTTAATGCTATCAATTATTGATCTCACTTGTTGAATCTCTCAATAAACAAACAAAAAATAATACTTTTGTCAATCTTGCTAAACTAAAACTAAGTGAACTTGCAACATAACGGGATTAAGGCACTTTTAAAAGTGTAAATTTTTTAGTCACCTTTAAATCAAAATTATGGAAGAATTAACAGCGAGTTCCTTAACACGCACAACAAAAACAAGGACAATGATGATATAAAAACAAATTGTATCTAATGAACAAATAAAAATCCAACAAAACTTATTAATCTCGAAAAACGAAAAACTTTGCTCAATTCTTATTCAGTTTTCGGGTTCGAGCGTAGAAGCAAGCAAATATACTAAGTAGTGTTCGTGATGAGAATACAATGTAGGTATATTCATCTCTTTCTTACTTCGATGACACATCATTTTCAAAAATATTAAAAACGTTAATTTATTTAGATGATTCATTCATTCGTTTATGTTTGTTGTTCATTATTGTACACTTGTAAATAGTAACGAACTTGAAAATATGAAACAAAGGCAAATGAATATACTCATCAATTATTGGACTAAATATCGAATACGTACATATGAAATTCATTGTAAAAAATTAAATTATTATATTTATTATCTAATAACTAATGTTTTAATTTCTTGCATTTAGAAGAATTAATCTTCGAAAGATGTTTCATTCATAAGTAGGCAGAAAAACAATTGGCTGCGTCTTTTTTCACTTGTTAGTTAGCACTGATTGGAGTGTTGGAATTCATTGATGTCATGTCGTTTTCAGATCCATTAAGACATTTCCACAGTCCATAATTTTTTCCTACAGTTGTCTGCCACAAACGAACGGTGCCATCTTCACTTCCACTAGCATATAGTTCACCATCAGGACTGAAAGATATTGCATGTACGGGGCCAAAATGTCCTTTGAAAGATTCAATCTCGTTTCCAGTGATGTAATCAAATTTATAAATTTTAAAATCTTCTCCGCCGCATACAAAAACTTATTTGATGAAAAGAAAATTAGATAAAAGATAAAAATGATAAAAATTCAAATATTTACCCAATTTATCGGGGTGAAGACTTGCAGAAGCAAGCTTTGTAGGAACAGAAATTTCTTTAATCTTTTTCAAAGAATCCATTTCAAAGAACGAGACATTTGAACCATTTGTGACAGTAAGAATTGATCCATCTTTAGAAATTTCGATGTTACTTGGGTTAGATGAGAAACCAATATGTTGAACTTCACTTCCAGTGGAACGATCCCAAATTCTGACTGTTTGATCTTCAGCACAGCTTACAATACATTTATCATTACGACAAAAGAAAGCTCTTCTTATAGCACCATTATGACCTGCGTAAATCTCTACAGCAGGGTTTGTGTCTGATTGGCTTAAGTCAAATACTCTCATTAATTTTTCGTTATTACCGGTAAGTAAATGAAGACTTTTCTCATCAAATGCCACAGTTTTAACGATATGATTATGCTGAAAATTACACTTTTCTTCACCAGTGGTTGCATCCCAAATCTTTGCAGAGAAGTCAGCAGCGCCACTTGCAGCTAATGTTGCCATTTTGTTAAGGCTGACTCCCCATACAGCACCCTTATGTCCTTCAAAAGTTCCAACCCAATCTCCGGTATCACCAAGTCTTAACATGGGTTTTCCATCTGAAAGCATTAAATAAATATGAAATTTCTCAAATATAAAACGTAAACAAGTTTTGCAAGAAAAGAAATAAGATTTCAAGGATTAATTTTAACGCCTGACAGGCTGACGAACAAACACATCGAGTATTAAATAATAAACACATTACGGAAACAAATTCATGACCTTCATTTTCATAATTATTTTCTTTCCTTTTATTCTACGCACCTTTACAAGCGCTAATGAGAAAACTGGTACCACAATCCGTGATATCGCTAAAATCCAGGTGGCAAACAGGTCGAGTATGGCTAAAAATTGGATAAAAAATATATTTCTTTAATAATTTGCTTTCTTTTTGAAAATATGAGAGAAGAGAAAGAACAATTGAAAATGTAAAATTTTTAATGTATACCCTGAACAAGTTAAGGAAATTTGTTTCAGTGTGTTTGCCATGATTCTTTATTATTCCAAACACTGAACAATTCTTATAGTTTAAAAGGAATATCTAAAATGCGCGAAATATTATTGGATTTAAAAAAATTACGGGAAATACTGAGAAGGAGCTTTTTATTATTGGAAGTCTCTGGGCTAACTAATTTCTCGTCACAAATTTCGCTTCTTTTGTTAATTTTAACAAAAAAAATTTTAAATCACGTGATTTTAAGCCTTAGCACTATGACGATAAGGTAAGTTTTTGCTGGCAAAAACTTGTTTGTGACAAAGCACAGTAGTGCGCGCGGGATTAAAGCCCTTAGTTACTATGACCTTAAGGCTAGTTTTCGGGACGATTAGTAACGCAGGAATATGCTCGAGCCTGAATTTTATTTGCGTCACTTTTTGGATCATTCACGAATTTTGCTTCACTCATCGTAAATCGCTAAATCATCTTCAAATAGATTGAAATTAGTTTGAATTACACAATTAAAATGGCTGCAATTGCTGTTAGTGAGCCTGTTCGTGATAAGGCATTACAAGATTATCGTAAAAAGTTATTGGAACACAAAGAAGTCGAGTCACGATTAAAAGAAAGTAAGTCAATGTTATTCCTTACATTAAACATTTATGATAAATAAAGAATTTCAAACATTTTCTACATAAAGTTCGCGAAACATTGAAGGAACTTACTAAACAATTTGA
This sequence comes from Clunio marinus, assembly GCA_900005825.1. Lineage (NCBI taxonomy): Eukaryota > Metazoa > Arthropoda > Insecta > Diptera > Chironomidae > Clunio > Clunio marinus. Next base: position 945,523 of record CVRI01000035.1, on the reverse strand, counting down.
TAAATCAGAAAATGATTTGAAAGCTCTGCAAAGTGTTGGACAAATTGTTGGGGAAGTTTTGAAGCAGTTAACAGAAGATAAATGTAAGTGAAACAAAGATAAAAAAGAATCTAATTAAATAAAATTTTCATTATTAGTTATTGTAAAAGCAACTAATGGACCACGTTATGTTGTTGGATGTCGTCGCCAGTTGGACAAAACAAAATTGAAGTCAGGAACTCGAGTTGCACTTGATATGACGACACTTACTATTATGCGATACTTACCACGGGAAGTTGATCCTTTGGTTTATAATATGTCGCACGAAGACCCTGGTGATGTCACTTATTCAGCTATTGGTGGTTTGTCTGAACAAATCCGTGAATTGCGTGAGGTTATTGAACTCCCATTGTTAAATCCTGAGCTCTTCTTGAGAGTTGGTATCACTCCACCAAAAGGATGCTTATTGTATGGTCCTCCTGGAACAGGAAAAACTCTTTTAGCACGAGCTGTTGCATCACAATTGGATGCTAATTTCTTAAAAGTCGTTTCAAGTGCTATCGTTGATAAATATATCGGTGAATCTGCTCGTTTAATTCGTGAGATGTTTAACTATGCTAGAGATCATCAACCATGTATTATATTTATGGATGAAATTGATGCTATTGGTGGTCGCCGATTTTCAGAAGGTACTTCAGCTGATCGTGAAATTCAACGTACTTTGATGGAACTCCTTAATCAAATGGATGGTTTTGATTCTTTGGGACAAGTAAAAATGATAATGGCAACTAATCGTCCTGATACTTTGGATCCAGCACTTTTACGTCCAGGACGTTTAGATCGAAAGATTGAAATTCCACTGCCCAATGAGCAAGCTCGTCTTGAGATTCTCAAAATTCATGCTTCTCCAATCGCCAAGCATGGTGAAATTGATTATGAAGCGGTTGTCAAATTATCTGACAACTTTAATGGAGCTGATTTGAGAAATGTTTGTACTGAAGCTGGTTTGTTTGCTATCAGGTATGTTTATGAAGATATTTGATTGAAGAATAATGATAAACAATGTTTTTATTTGTTTTCAAAGGTCGGAGAGAGAATATGTCGTACAAGAAGATTTCATGAAAGCTGTTCGAAAAGTCTCGGATAACAAGAAACTCGAAAGCAAATTGGATTATAAGCCAGTTTAATTATTAATCACATCATTACTATTTTATATTATAATGCGGAAATACTTTTGTGAAATAATAAAAATTCAAGATTTCATGCAGAAAGAAAAATGAAAATAAATTTAACGAAGTTTTGAATTTTAATTTAGTTTTAGCATCTTTCTGAATATAATAATGTCTGCTTCTATGGGGATAATATATAAACTTGGTAACTCTCAATAATCGTCATGTACGATGCTTATTTTGAAGTTTTAAGCTCTAGGTGGTAAAGAAACAAAAATTCTCGAACAAAGAATTTAATCATGAAAATGAATTCATTTGAATCAATGAACTGAAAACTTGAGGATAGTTTTAAAAAATAAAATGTCATTGACACCCCGGTATAATGTGACAAAACTTTGATCAAACCCTTACCGAGTTTTCTTTTCAAGTTGAGAGAACCTTTTCATTCGTGGTAGAATATCAGTGAAAACCATGTTTACCGCGGTGCGAGCATCAAAATTAATACAAAATCTGACGAGTGAGTATAACTCTTTGATAATATGATAGGTTTATCAATAATCAAGAATTAATATTCAGAATAAAATCAGCTCTCTGATATGCCATCTTAGAAAAAAAAATTTGTTGCATAATTCCCCCTCCCCTTTATTTTTGCCCTGTCTTTTAAATAAATGAAAAATATAAAACATTCAATTTGAAGAATAATCCAATTTGATATACCTGAGAATCAATAATTAAACATTAAAAACTTATGATATACGTAATACAATACTGTTGCGTATTCAAAATTTAAAAAAAAATTAATCAAGTTGAAAAATAAAATCGGCTTGAAGAATTTACATTTCTCTAGCCTTAAAAGTTATAAATTCCTACTCATTAGAGTATAACTGCAATTATAATCAACTCTTTTTGAGTTTAACCCACTGAAATATCATGTTCGAATCTTTTAATAACTTCAAAATTACGTCACAAATTTCATGAAAATTTAAGGTTAATATTTCGAAAAGAGGAGATTTCAACCAAATGTTAACGAAAGCTTTAATCTACTTTATGTACTTTTGACAGTTTGCATAAGCAAATAACATATATATTATTATAGATAACTTAGACGAAAAACTAATTTTCTATTTTGAAAATTGAAATTGCATAACAAGTTAGACAAATAAAAAAATAATTATTTATTTTCTCCTCAACAGCCAGAAGCTATGCAGCTAAGGCAGCTACAAATGCCGCTGCTGCAGCTCAGGGCAAGGTAAGAATAAAATTGAATATAAATAATAATAATAATGGTGAAGTAAAAATTTTGCAATTCCCATCAATTTAGGTCGTTGCTGTTATTGGTGCTGTCGTTGATGTCCAATTCGACGATAGTTTGCCGCCAATCTTAAATGCTCTTGAAGTACAAGGCCGTCAGACACGTTTAGTATTGGAAGTTGCTCAACATTTGGGAGAAAACATCGTACGCACAATCGCTATGGATGGTACAGAAGGTTTAGTTCGAGGTCAACGAGTCGCTGATACAGGATTCCCAATTCGTATCCCTGTTGGAGCTGAAACATTAGGCCGTATCATTAATGTCATTGGCGAACCAATCGACGAAAGAGGTCCTATCGAAACTGATAAGGTAGCTGCTATTCACGCAGAAGCTCCTCCATTCGTTGAGATGAGTGTTGAACAAGAAATCTTGGTAACTGGAATCAAGGTCGTTGACTTGCTTGCTCCTTATGCTAAAGGTGGTAAAATTGGACTCTTTGGTGGAGCTGGTGTCGGAAAAACTGTATTGATTATGGAACTTATTAACAATGTCGCTAAAGCTCATGGTGGTTACTCTGTCTTTGCTGGTGTTGGCGAACGTACTCGCGAGGGTAACGATTTGTACAATGAAATGATTGAAGGTGGTGTCATCTCTTTGAAAGATAAAACCTCTAAGGTAATGCTTATTATTCAAAAAAAAAATACAAAGACGAATTGAAATAATTCTAATTATTCTTTAGGTAGCACTTGTCTACGGTCAAATGAATGAACCTCCAGGCGCTCGTGCTCGTGTTGCTTTGACTGGTCTCACTGTAGCCGAATATTTTCGCGATCAAGAAGGTCAAGATGTGTTGCTTTTTATTGACAACATTTTCCGTTTCACACAAGCTGGTTCAGAGGTGTCTGCTTTATTGGGTCGTATTCCATCTGCTGTCGGTTATCAACCAACATTGGCCACTGACATGGGTACTATGCAGGAGCGAATTACAACAACTAAAAAAGGATCAATTACATCTGTACAGGCTATTTATGTGCCAGCTGATGATTTGACAGATCCTGCTCCAGCCACAACATTTGCTCATTTGGACGCTACAACTGTGTTGTCTCGTGCCATTGCTGAGTTAGGAATTTATCCAGCTGTCGATCCATTGGATTCAACATCACGTATTATGGATCCTAATATTATTGGACATGAACATTATAACATTGCTCGTGGCGTTCAAAAGATCTTACAAGATTACAAATCACTCCAAGATATTATTGCTATCTTGGGTATGGATGAATTATCGGAAGAGGACAAATTAACTGTTTCCCGTGCACGAAAAATTCAACGTTTCTTGTCACAGCCATTCCAGGTCGCTGAAGTCTTCACAGGTCATGCTGGTAAATTGGTGCCACTTGCAGAAACCATCAAAGGCTTCAGCAAAATTTTGGCTGGCGATTATGATCATTTGCCAGAAGTTGCTTTCTACATGGTTGGACCAATCGAAGAGGTCGTTGAAAAGGCTGAACGTTTGGCTAAGGAAGCAGCATAAGTTCATTTAAATCAGTTAAATAACATAGTAGATAATAATAAACAAAATCAACAATTTTCACTAAATACTGATTGAGAAAGAAAAAAACAAAACATATTGGAACGAAACAAGATTTTTCCAATTACTACCGCGATAAGAAAGAATAAAATCATTAAATATGCGGTCATTCAATATTAGCAATTAACGAGAGATAAAAAAAATTAAAGAGAAAAAAAAGTTAAAAAGAATTAAAAAACTCGTGTCAAGACTAATTGTTAAACAAGTGACAGGAAAAATCTTCGGGATGAACTTTTAACATGGTTTTCTTTATTTATGTTTATTCTCCTCCCACAACATAACATCTTAAAATGTATAAACTGATAAAGAAAAATTTGTTAATTGTCAGCTTTGAAGAAGTTTTCTTGTGTCACTTGTCTCCCCATCTAAGTTATGTATCGTGTCGTTCTATTCAAATAAATGTTTGCACTTCTTTAGTCAACAACAAAACTCTGAGAAAAACTTTTGTAAGAAATAAAAAAAATGATTGTGAATTGTGTTAGCGCAGGATTAAAAAAACAAAACGCAAATAAATCATTTCTGGATGTATCGAAAATTTATTTATTTTTTTAATTTTTTCCATAACAATTTCATGACATTTTTAAGATATTTCACTTTATTTATTAAATTATGTGATAACAGTTGGTTTGTCACGACCAGTATATTGCTTCAAGTTTGAAACGATCAAAGCAATTTCAATGAGTGGCTTGAGCATTACAGCAGCATCTCCAAAGACGTCTTTGGGTTCATAAGCTTCAATATATAAACGAACAGTTGCCCCAGAACTTCCAGTTCCAGACAGTCGTATTACAATGCGTGATCCATCTTCAAAAATAATTCGAAGCCCCTGCTTTGTTGCCACTGAAGCATCGATTGGGTCTTTGTAACTGAAGTTATCAGCAAGCTTCACTTTATAAGATCTTCCACATGCTGAAAATTCACGACCAACAAATTCAGGTTTCGTGATAAAAGTTTCCAAGTCACTCATCATTTGATTACATGGAGCCAACTCACATTCCTCGTAATCTATTAGATTAAAAAAAAAAAATAAATTGTTTGAGTAAAACAAATCAAATTAATTACCATAACGGGTGAAGTAATTTCGACCATACTTTGTCCAATGTTCCTTGCAAATGTCTTCAATAGATTTCTTCGCATGTTCCATTATAGAAAGCCAAGCAAGCACAGCCCAAATTCCATCTTTTTCTCTTCATAAAAATGATCAAATTTAATTATTTTAAATTAAATTTTGAATTTAAACTCACCGAATATGATTCGATCCAGTTCCAAATGATTCTTCACCACAAAGACAAAGGCGATTTGCATCCATGAGGTTTCCAAAGTATTTCCATCCTGTAGGTGTTTCAAACAGTTCCTTATTTTTAGCAGCAGCAACACTGGAAATTAAATTTTGTTAAGTTAAAAACATGTTGAAATTTTAAGAAATTTTCTTACTAGTCCAATGCACCAGCTGTTGGCATTGATCGAGCAAATCCTTGAATTCCATTCTTTTGGAAGTATGGGATACATTCAAGATAATCACCAATGACTGCTAGTGAGTCGTTGGGAGTGACAAAGAATCCTTTTCTTCCTAAAATCATGTTCCTATCGCCATCGCCATCAAAAGCAGCTCCAATGTCATAATCACCTGACGTGACGTTATCAACTAAATCTTTGGCATATGTCAGATTTGGATCAGGATGAAGACCTCCAAAGTCTGGCAAAGCAATCGTATGAACAACATTTTCCTCGGAAGCACCGAGTTGCTTTAAGAAAATCTCACGAACATAAGGACCAGTCACTCCGTTCAATGAATCAATTCGCATTTTCAACAATTTGGATCCACTAACGAAAGCTTTTAACTTATCAAAATTAAAGATTGTCTTCATCAACGAAACATAATCAGCAACAGAATCGATTACATCTACGATGAAAGGCTTTCCATTAACATCGAATGAATTTGAGCCAATCGTTTCCAAGTTGACAGAAATTCCATCAGCAATTTTGTATTCTTTTATCTTCATAGACAATTCATACATCTTATTAGTCAAATGATCAGGAGCTGGTCCACCATTTTCACAATTGTATTTAATGCCAAAGTCATTTTCGGGACCACCAGGATTGTGGGAAGCTGTCAAAATTATGCCACCGTTGCATTTATTGGCACGTATCAATGATGACACGGCTGGGGTGGAAAGAATTCCAGTTTGACCGATCATTAGCCGGCCAACCCCATTAGCAGCACAAATACGAATGATGATGTCAATTGCTTCTTTCAGAAAATATCTCCCATCGCCACCAACCACTAGCACTGATCCACGAATGATGTTCTCGCCAACCGAATCAAGAATGCATTGCACGAAGTTTTCGGTGTAGTTTTTTTCGGTAAAAACTTTGACCTTCTTACGAAGTCCACTAGTTCCAGGCTTTTGTCCATCAAAAGGTGTTGTTGCAACAGTACGCAGTGACACTGTCATGATGATACAAGGATAATTAAGCTTTTTTTTCTGTCGTCTCGTACCTCCTGGATAGTCAAAGAACGATTGAAGGTCGAACATTCATTCTCTCTCTCCCATCTTTTTTATTCTCTTTCTCTCTTCATATTTTCGATATTTTCTCTTCTCATATTCGTGCAAAATCCCAAGGGGCAGATCATCGGAAAAAATTGGAGGGCAAAAGCACTATTGCTGCATTGAAGCACTAGACAAATTCCAAGAAAAAGTAAACAAATTCTTGGAAAAAGGCCATTTTTCTTGAAAAGCACTAGTGATTTTCGAAGCATCACTTGGAGGCAGCGGGCAGAAGCACTACCATGATCTGCCCCTTGCAAAATCCCTTGCAAAATCCCAAAAATCCAATAAAATGAAAAATATGAAAAACAAATGCTGATTAGTTTCAATTTACCCTTTTTTATGTGACCTCATTGAACCATTATGCAAGATAGCATCAAATTTCTCTTAAAACACAAATCATTGAAAAGAATTTTAAAATTTTTTTCATCAAAATTACGAGCATTATCTTGTAGCGTGATGTTGATAATGTAGCATAATTTATGTTGTTATTCATACAAGACAGATTTAAATATAAATTGAATCTGAAGAATTTATTTAATTAATTAAGTACATAAAGGAGCATCAAAACGAACATAATTCTCAACTGATATCAAAGTTTCTTATTGTTTGGCATTTGACTTGAATTAGGTATTTGAAAAAAAAAATCTCCATTGAGATCTTTAAAGTGCTCTCTTGTGATAACGTTGATAAAGATTTGGTATTGATGGATCGCCATAGATTGGAGAAGATACTTGACTATGATCTGTACTAAATTTAGAACCACTAAGTATTTTGTAAAAATTTTACACTTTGGTCGCTTATGTTGCCTTCACTTCTATTGATGAAACTTTGATTGAGATTCGTTGGTGAACTGCTGTTTTTATCCATGAAAACTAAAAAAAGAAGGAATTAAATATCTTAAGCACGTATAGAAAATGTAATTAATACCTCCACTTGTATCTATGTTTCGTGTTTTTTGCATTAAGAGAATTGAAACCATGAAAGTAAAGACCAGGACACAAACGGCAATGACTTTACCGATGTTTGACATGATATCGGTGATAAATGAATCTGTTTTTTTAAAATTGTCATCTCGTGTTGGTGGCAGCAAAGGAATAAGAACAGTTTGATGTGTCAACGGTGATTCAACTTTAATGAACACTTCAGCATCGTTTAAATCAGAATTTAATAATTTTGGCTTGAATTGTATCTTGCCAATAGATCTCAATATCGGTTGCAACATAAGTTGATCAGGATGTGAACTCGTTACTGTCACCTTCTGAAGAATATTTTCCATTCCAGTAATTAAAATTTCTTGATGATTCAATTTTTCAGTTGGTAAATTTCGTGGATAAATTTGAATAGCAGGCGACAATTTCAAATCAATTTTATCATAAATTCCCATGTTGTTTTTGAGATTAACTTCCAATTGAAGTGTTGAAAATTTTGTTCGTACAATGTTCGTGATCTCATCCATGGTCACTAATGCTTTGATCTCACATCCATATGATCCAACATTTTTATCAAAAATTGCTTGGACTTCAAATAATTTTTTTAAGGATAAAATTTCCTCATCTTGTTGATAGCCCGAAGATGACGATGACAATTTACAACTAACGAAATCAATAACAAATTTCTCATTAAGTGACTTACAATGTGAATGGTTATTTGCAATCATATTGACACTTTTTCCAATCTGATGATGGTTATTGATTGTGAAATATCCAAAATATCTTTCACCATTGAAAATGTCAAAAGGTTTTTGGAAGTTTATTTGGTCGGGATTACGAAAATCAAGTTCATATTTGATACTAAAAATGTCACTTGCACTGTTCCTGATGGTGACTTTTGATGATGTGATTGATGTCGTTGATGGATTTAGAACACGAGCAACTGAATCATGAATTGTGATAATATCAGAATTGGAACTTTGCCATGGAAATTCATTTACGAAATTCGATTCGAAACAAATTATATCGCCAGTTGTGACAATGAGTGTTCTATTGAATATTCCGAATGATGTTCCAACAGAAAGTTTCACGAAATCTTCCATCAATTCATTACCTGAACCATCACGAAGTGAAATTCCCAACATATTCGAACCTTGTTGAAGAAGACCAACAGAAAGTGTCGAGTTATCAACAGTTTTGATCTCAACAATGTTACGATTTGATAATTTCCATTTGATGTCTTCAAGTCCATGAGAAAATTTATTTCCAATGTTGTCATGCAATGTCACCGAGATTGTAAAGCTCAAGTCACGTGGAAGTTGTTTTCCAGCATTAAGTAATTGTGTTGTTGGATTGACTGTCGCCATTAAGTAATGAATATTTTTAACATCGATGGGAATGTCTAATTTCTGATCATTGCAATTTGCAACGACGAGTGTTGTTCCAAGCATTTCCAAAGATCTCACAACGCCGTCTTGTGTCACGTCGACAATTCTTCTATCAGCTTGTTCATTCAATTCAAATGTCGTATCATCAAGATTAACTTTCAATTGTAATGTTGTCTTCGGCGTGATGATTATCGGATCATGAATAATTTTCTTCGGCATTTCTAAAGCAATCGATCTGAAGATTGTCATGTCGATCGATGCGATGAATTTTGTACTTCCATGATGAACTGTCACCGATATTTTACATTTTCCTTGTTTCAATCCACGTACACGCATTGCTATTGCATCACTCTCACCATATTGAACTCCTAAATCATCAAACACATCTTTAATTTCAAGAATGTCTGGTGCATTTGCTGTCCATTTGATCTTGAGATGTTTGAGTGTTCCAAGAACCATTGGAGATACTTCAGGTTCAGCCCATAATGTTAATGGTGCAATGTTACCTGACTTGAGTCGTTTAAGTGGTGTGTGAATGTTGATTTTGTTAAGTGTCACGACAGTTATCTCAATTTTATCTTCGGAAGATATTATCAAACTTCCATCTGATGGATTTATTTCTGTACTTCTTCCAGTCACTGTCATCTTGCCAACTTTTATTCCTTCAACTATTGATCCATCAATTGCAAGCACATCATTGTTTGTGATCTCATAAATGATATTTTGTTGTGGTTTTGGTCCACCAATTATTGTTATTTCTAAATTAGATCCAACAAGAATTGTCGCATTTTTAGGCATGAGTTTAAGTGGTGAGAAAACTTGAATATTTACTGGCGAACTTGAAATTGCATCAGAACTCACGATGACATTTGATTCACCAACATCAAGTCCTCTAACAATGTAGCGAATTTCACCACGTCTTAAGTTATTTTGATGTCCAAGCTTCACATTTAAAACTTTCTCATTTGATATTTTTTCACTGAGTTTGTAAGCTTGGAGCTTCGAGACGTCAACATTAATCAATTCATTATTTGAATCAAATATTTTAACGATAGCTTCGATAGTTTTTAAACTTTCAACTCGATTAGGACTGGAAAGTTCGACACGACCAATTGAAACAATCGAAACATGAAGTTTTGATGATTCCGTTGCTAAACACTTGTCACTAATCTCAAGAATTGTTGTTCCAATTTTCTTCGGCAACAAAACAATGTTTGACTGAACTTTACCGTAGAATGCATCGAGAAGGTCAGCATTTTGGATTTTTTATATCATAATGTCCACTTCCATGTGCAATTCCAACAATTTGTGTTAATTCTGTGCCCAACAGAATTAAAGAGATCGATGAAATCTGAAGTAATGAAGAATCGAAGGATATCAAGTCAAGCTCGTTTTCAATTAATGGTGTCGTTACAACATTCGAACTACCAACTTTCTTCTCACCAAAAACAGGAACTTCCGGTTCAATCGAGAATTGTTTTAAAACTTTGACATCGTATCCACTTACTTTGATTTTAATTTTATAATTCATGTTGATGTCATTCACTTCATGCTTCTTTCTTATGAAGTCTCCTTTCGGTATTGGAATTTTATCGATTGAAAATGTGTCACTTTCTCGACTGTATTTGATTTCATTTCGATTTTCTTTCAGATCTAAGAACACAACATCAATAACAAGACTTGTTATGTTCTGCAGTTTTCTTTTACGTTCATCTAAAACTTCAATTTCAATCTCAAGGTCATCTTCTTCAGATGGCAAATGAAGAAGTAAACTTTTCCTATCGATTGGACATGATGATTTCAATTGATTCTTCGATAAAAGATTAATGAAACGAGGCTTTACGCAATAAACATTCGTTTCCATGATAATCGAGTTTTTAAGAAAGCTTTCTTCATTGATTTGATTGAACACTTCAAGAGTTAGTTGTGAATCACCAACTTTTCGACAAAGAATATTGTAAGCAAATCTCTCTTCTTGAAATTCTGATTTAATTTCTGCAACTTCAATAAATTCTTCTTCATATTTTATGTTTCTGATGAGTTCACTGCTTATACTGAATGTTTTCTTCGGACCATTTTGATAAATAATGTTTCTTGAAGATCCAGTTGGTAGAATTATTGTATTTGATTGTGGATTTAACACTACCAACGGCTCATAAACCATCAACATTGCTTCATCTTGCATGGTTTCATGTAGACGATAAGAAACTTTGATTGTTGTTGTACCTATTTGAATGGCCTTTAATTTTATCACTTTGCACGCATTGTTGATTCTTTTAATTTCATCTATTTCATTTGAATCGTTGACAGTGTCAATTTTGAAGATTTCTTTTGCAAATTCAACATCAAAATTTATGTTAGAACATGACAGGTACGGCTCATATTTGTTTTTATAAAGTGCAAATAATCCAATGTGAACATCAATGTATTGATTGAGTGGCGTTTCAACCTGGTAGCCAACAATTTGAAGCTTCAATGGTGTCAGAAATATTACTTTTGCTCTTTGATGAATATCTGCATTTCTTGTCAAAGAAGCTTTCACATCAACTTCAAACATGTTTTTATCAGAATGTTCCAACTGCGATTCAGCATATCCCTCATGAGAAATTGTTAATAAATGAGGATGTGAAGATGAGAAATGAAAAATTCCATCACCGCCTGTCGCTTTGAATTGAATGTTTTGTTTTGCATAATTGATTTTGTCAAACGGAAGAAAGACAAGTTTTGGTGTTAAATTAATTCCTGATAATATCTCAATTTCTGCATTTACTTTAAGATTCTCAAATCTCCCTGAAACTTGACTTTTACCTGTCTTCATTGCTTGACCATAAATTCTGCTTCCATTACTGTTTCTGTTAATTTCTTTAAACAAATTTTTGTCGAATGTTGATGAGATTTTTAAATTCTCACCCAAAGTAATTTTTTCATTGGTCTTTGTATATAAATCGAAAGCAATTTCATGTTTCTCATTAACTATGGTCATCCAGTTATAGAAAGGAAGTAAATTGATGGCAATTCTGTCAGCTAATGAGACCGTTATTCTGGCTTTAGATCCTCGTGATGAACTTTCGACTAAATTTTGATCATGTAACGCAACTAATGATGATCCCAATTCAAGACATAAAGCTTTGCCCACAAAAAATAATGATGCCCATGATTCGTTTTCTATTTCGAGACAATATTGTGGACCAAGAATTATTTTCCCCAACTTTAACAAACATGGGAACATTTTTATAGCTTCTTCATATTTTCGACTACTTTGAATCATATATTGACCAAACTTATTTTTTGGAAATGGCGATTTAACAAGTCTTTTATAAACCTTAAAGAAAAGAGAATGTGAAAAGTATAGTTCAAGGGATATTTTCGCTTTCATTACCTCTGGATCAATCAACGAATGTGTCATTATTCTTCTCATAAGCTCTCCCATATTATTAAAGTCCATAAGCATGCTACAATATTCATCACAGTCTTTAGCTGCACGCTCATAGTTATAAGAATGACCTCGATTGCTATGATGATCTCGAAAATGAAGTAACAATCGTCAGAGTTGGGATTTGACTGACTGACTGACAGACATT
>CVRI01000035.1:799841-933009 GCA_900005825.1 Clunio marinus | reverse complement strand
ATTTTTTTCGAATGTTGATGAGATTTTTAAATTCTCACCCAAAGTAATTTTTCATTTGGTCTTTGTCTATAAATCGAAAACAATTTCATGTTTCTCATTAACTATGGTCATCCAGTTATAGAAAGGAAGTAAATTGATGGCAATTCTGTCAGCTAATGAGACCGTTATTCTGGCTTTAGGTCCTCGTGATGAACTTTCGACTAAATTTTGATCATGTAACGTAACTAATGATGATCCCAATTCAAGACATAAAGCTTTGCCCTCAACAATTGATGCACATGATTTGTTTTCTATTTCGAGATAATATTGTGGACCAAGAATTATTTTTTCCAACTTTCCTTGTTTGAGTTGAAGCACTTGAAAATTGACAGTGTCACCAACAAGACAATTAACGTCTACTGGATCAATCAAAAGATTAGCAAGAACTGTTATGTCGACTTCTACTTGCGGAATTTCTCTATATTCCTCGAATGGAAGTTTAACAATTACTTTTCCCGATCCGGAATTGATTCCTTCGAGTAGAATGATGTGACCTTTACGTCCTGTTGTCTCAAACTTTTCAACCTCCTTTGGAACCTGAAAATTTAAAATTTAAATTATTTTATATTTCGATGTAATTTAATTACCAACCTGATGAAATTTACTTTCACTAAAAGTTACAAAACGCAGGACTTGAAAATTATTATTTTTTTCTGATGAACTTTTTGTATCCTTTGTCTGTGAGCCAAGTTTCCAACTAAATTCGATACCTTCTAATGTTGTGAAATCATTTCCATTTGCATCTTGAGCTTTTAATTCAAATGTTTCAGGAGCTTCTTCCAAGAACAATTCACGTGTTGTTGTGTGAACATTGAAAGTGTCTATGACATCTAAAATAACATCGCATCTTAATATTTCGGCGGTTTGAATGTGTTCAGCAAGGACAACTCCTGTGCTTCTGATTTTCTCTTTTGTAATTGCTGTTACAATAACTTTGTTGACACATTCTTCATTTTCGTTGTTTTCTATACGATTTAACTGGATTAGGTCTTGCCCTGATGATACACTACGAAAAATAAAAGTAAAAGATGAAATGCAAGAGTAATATATTGATTAAATACTTACCGAAAGTTAAAACATCCTTTTTCCAGAACTTGTAGTGTGAAATTAACACGAATATCATTGAAAATAGGCAAGAGAATTCTCGGCTTATTGAACTTGAAAGATGAACACAATGTTAATGCATTTGCAAAAGCAACTACAAGGAGTAAAATCTTCATTTTAGATATATTTGTAGCCTAAAGTTGAATGTACGTTTGCAATCAAATGAGAAAAATGCTTTTTTTATCACTAACAACACAATTTTGAAGAACATTTGTAAGGTTCGAAATGAGGTTAACAGATATTACAGAAATACCTACCTAATTGAAATCTTAGTTAATACAATGTTGTATTTATCTTCCTTTAAGAATGCGTTATTTCACATTGACGGAAATACTTGCACTATATTAAGAAACACAAACCTATTTATATAATCCTTGGCGGGAGTCTTAATAGAAGTTCTTTTCATTTCGCGCTATTTTTTAAAAATGACGCAAAACTATCGTTGACAATATTTATACTTTTTCATAATACCATTTAAAAATTTGAATTTTTAAGGTAAAATGCAACGAGTTCTATTAAATACCTACCTATTTATATTCAAATATCCTACTTAGCTTTGGTGACAAATAACGATGAAGAATTTTAAATAACAATATAAAATAAACTAAAATGAAACTAAGCGATTTTTATTTTTACATTATAAAACATAGATATCCTTTATTATAAAGATTTCTGAAACAGAATCTTTGTATACAAACATTTATTTAATATTTTTTATAACTCATACTGACAACATGAATTTAATTGAATTTTATAAAAAGATTTGCAAATCAAACAATCATTTCTGTTTAAAGTTAAAGCATGAGGTTACAGAAATATTTATGCAAATGCAGGAAGTTAAAGTTAAGCCATTTTCTTCATAAGTTTTCACGATTTTGATATGACTATTTGGAAAGTTACAGAGAAGCTTGAAAAGTAGGCAAGTTTCTTTCAAGGTGTTAAAATTAACAATAATTTTTTTATTTTAATAATGAAAAAAAGAAAGTTTTATGTTTCAAATGAAACAGTTTTCTAACATCCCGGTTAAATAAGTTTATATGTTTAATATTTATATCTCTTTAAAATTTGAATTTATGTTGATATTCATGGTATGTAGGTATTCAATACTTAATGTGTCAAAGTCCTGCATTGATTTCAGATACTCTTAAAACTTTGCTAATAATAGTGATTATCAATTCAGAATGCATTTCTTTCCCAGTTAGATTATTTCTTTCCTTCTTTAGTGTGAAAACATTTTCATAATTATTCTTTAAACTTCTTAAAAAACTCTTTTAAGGTTTAAAGATTTAAAAAATAAATTTCTTGAAAATGCAACAAGTTCAGATTTCTTTTTAAAAAAAGAAAATCATCTTGGTAATGTTTTTTTCCATCATTTCTCAATAAAGCCTAAGGTAGAATAAAGCCGTATTTGATTTGCATTAATATTTTATTGTTTTTTTTGATATATGTACTTAGATAGTTTTATATTGTCATCATCACATTTCACATTTACTACTTATTATCAAACTAAGTAAGACATACAATATTTCTGATTAATTTTCATATCATATGTATATACTTCTGCAGTAATTTTATATAATTTATCACTAATTTCTTCTACAATTTCATGTAAGGTTTGTTGTCAAATAGTCATCTTTAATTTAATTGATATTGTCATAATTATTGTCACAATTTATCAAAACAAAAGTTTCCAAAAACTATATTTAAAATCATTTTCTGTGATAAAATATCAAGAGATGTTTCATTGAAATATTTGAATTGAACATTTTCAAAAGTTAATTGAATCAGTAACGTTATTTTCAGAATCAATTTGTTATCAAAATATGTATTTCCGTACTTGGAGATATGATGGGAACACGAGGAGTCGGTTTAAATTTAAATAAAATCTATTCAATGTTAGACTACAAAGAACAGCATTTTCTGACAATTTCAATCTATTATAGATAGATCTAAATTTAAATTTTTAACCTGAATTATTTCAGCACCATGGACCGAATTCTTTGATGTGAATGTAAATTATTTAAGTTGATTATGTTCTCTGAATGCATAAATATATTTTAAGGTAGATTCTTAGTATCGCAAGTATGATAAACAACGGGAATTTAAAATAATTTAACTTTTCTACATCAATATTAATATGCTAATATTTTAAAAATAGGTAATTATGAATTCATGAACCAAATGTAGTTTTATAATTCTAAATTTTCTGTCTCCTTTGGATATATGTAGATATCTAGGTATATAAATATTTCCTTATTAAGTTTTCAATGTGCGTTTTATTGTTCATCGTTCAGAATTGTTATTTATTCTTCGTTTCAATTTTAAAGAACGAGCGAATATTATATATCAACAATCAACATCAATTTGGATTTCGATTTCGATTAAAAAACTCACTACAAGGAAATGAATATTAAAGTAAGCTAAAAAATTCAATTCATATTCATATTCTGATGATACAAAAATATTAAATACACATTTAGACAAGTTAAAATAAGTTTATAATAATACTTAAGAAGCAATAATTTGTATAGTGTTAAAGTTCATTTTCGAAGTTAAAAAATGTCCATAAAGTGATACTGACACTTTTCAGATTCCAGTTAATTAGTAAATTACTTTTAGCACATAAATGATAAAAAAAAATTGCAAACAAAAATAAAGCTTAAAAAATGGTTCATTAGCAATGACAAAGACTTTTTATGTTGACTACTTATGCCAAGAACTTTATCTTAAAGTTTTATGTAAGCAATTATTAAAATATATTTTCTCTAAATTTGTAGTTAAAGCTGAACCACGCAAATTGATTTTTATGTTATCATTTCGTTAATGTACACTAACAGTGAATACAAAGAAATTTTATTATAGTTTATTAGTTGTGATCTTTGACTAATGAAAAAGTTTTTTAAAAGTTATGTTCGAGACACTGTTGAATGAACTCAACAGAAATGGATGTCAAAATGGATCAAAGTTCTGGAAAAGTTTAAAAAAGTTCTTTCAAATTTTGTATCTAGCGCACTTATTTAACCTGCATATGTAGCTATGTGCTATAGTTTTAGTCAGTAAGTAGTAAAAATTTCGTTTTGTCTGCACACATTTTATTTAAGTTAACACCTCTATTGTTCTTCTATAATAAGTGACTAAAGCTTTTGGAGAACGTTGTTAAACGAGACTATATAAGAGTCATATTCTACGAAGACATACATGCTGCTTATGTATGGCCCTGTAGTGTAGATGAATCTAGATCTAACGTTCATTCTAAAAAAGTATCTAAATTTTTATTCATATAATAAGTATGAATTGTCTTATTATTGTCAATGTTCTTTATGCTTATAAATCATTTTTCCGTTCGACACAGTTGATGTAATTAATTTTTTTTTTAAATTCTGCATTATTGTCATTGACCTAAGGTCATATTTTAAACACAAGTTATTCACTTATTCATACATTTAATACAACATATTTTGCATGGATATTATTAATATGTCTGTTCATACAAATACAAAAATAAAATTTTGCAATTTCTACTTGACAAATATAAAAAATAAAATTTCGCTGACATAAAATGCTATTTCATTGTTTTTTGTGCTGATTTTAAGAAAGTTAAGAATATCTACATGTATTTAATTTTTGTCGATTTATTAATTGATTTAATTTTACTGAGATATAGAAAATGAACTTTTGATCACAATTTCTGATCATTCATATTTATAGGTATATCTACTTTATTAATTGAGTTGCTAAGATAATTTGATAAAGTTTCGTCTGAAAGAATTCTACATTTCTATTCAAATGATTTACCGTTTGGAAACTGTCTCATACTTTATATGTAGGTATTTATAATATTTTGCGACAGCTGCTTTGTTTCTCTTTTTGTTTAATAAAAGCCAGACCATTTCAATATTTCTAAGAACAAATTAAAAATAAATCATTTCAAAAATTGTAGATATTTCTTGTCTTCTGAAGAAAAAACTAAAATTGTTATATAATCATATCGAATTAATATTGTTTTCATACTAAACCAGCTTTTTATACAATGTCAAGTTCTTTTTTTTCAATAAACAATATTTTGCTTTACTCGTGGTATTCAAGCATTATTTAGATATATGGAAAAAATATCTGAATTTGCATAAAAATGGCATTCCAAATTTTTAGCATATTTCTTGAGATTAAATTACTCAGATATAAAAATTCTTTCAAGTGAAGTCACGAGTCACAATGATTAATCTGCCAGATTTATGTTCTATTTTTGAGGTATAAAGGATTCTTTAAAGAGGGTTTTAAAGGAGAATAAACGCCCAATGTTTTTTTTATCTTCTCATAGTGTATATAAATATGTATTCATATAAAGCTACATTCCCATTTCGTAAAGAGGTATTTATTGTGCCAAAAACTGAATGTCCTCTAAGAGTTCTCTACGATGTAATCATTTTTTTTTAATCAAATATTCTTTTTAAAAGTTAACATTTTAAAAAACATGTTTTAGTCTTATGATATGTAAGCTAAATAGAAAACTTTTTCCTCTGATAAATCTGCATATTTAATAAAAAATATTTACACAAACAATTTAATTCTCTTAATTTTTATAGCTGCAACCACGCTAGAAATTTGCATTTATAAACGCGTTAAGTTTTGCTCTAAATCTCTTTTCCTTTAGACAGCATTTTATAAATACTTATACATATCTGCTATAAAATACGAAAGAAGAATGTTTATGTAAAATTTGGGGTCAAATAGTTAGTGGAAAGGTATGCTTTTCAATACTCCAAATTATCATACGACGTTTATTCGCTAACTTAGAACCTAGCTTTGAATGACTAATATTTGTGATTTCCATTCAATCTAAAAAGCATTCTATTGAAATTTATTCCTTGAAAGCTTTAAGAAAACATGATATTCGATGATATTATTTTCCCATTCTTTTTTTGACAGGTCATGCCAGTTTGTGTAAAAAGTTCAAAAACATAAACAAAAATAAAAACATGGTTTATGATTGCGAGTTTTGTGATTTCATTTTGTTTGGATTTCTGGTAATAATAAATATTTACCCACCACAGATATTGAACGAATATAAAGGTTATTTGAGGTCTATGATTATACATAGGTAATTATTTTTATAATAACAAATTATTAACTTATGTTTATTCGAAAGTATAAATGAAACATTTTCACTTTGCACTGTATTGTCATTCTTTAATTTCGATTATTTTATCCTATCTTGTATTGTTCCAATATGTTTTCCATTACTACTTTCAAATAAACATTTATAATATTTTCCACGTTAAAATGAAAACGTTTCAATCGATTCTGGTGTTTCTTATGTTCACCATATCAATGTTTATTATAAATTGGTTTAACCCCCAAAACTGTCAGCTTTGTTTGTCGTATGGTTGTTAATATGGCTCAATATCCATGGAATGTATCTGAGAACAGGTATGAAACATTTTAGCAAAGATAATAAATTAAATGTTATGTTTATCTTACTTTACAACATTTGCATACACGCCTGGTAACTTTGGATGTGCACACATAATTCCCCAAGAAACAATTCCACCTACAAACCAACGATCTCTTTCATTAGGGTAAGGACAAAGGAGGGGACCTCCGGAATCTCCCTGTAGATGAAATAATGTTAATTTAAGCATTATAAAAGTTTTCCTTTCTACAATGTTTTTGATAGGAAAAGTTTTAAAGTTTACTTGCCTGACATGCATCGTAACCGCCTGACTTTAAGTTTGAAATAAAGAAAGTATTAGGTACTATAAATAAAATATGAAAAGAAAAAATGAAACTTACTTCGTAACCAGCACATATCATGCCTTCTGTGACATTGAGAGTATCAAGCCATTCGTTGCATAATTCTCGATTAAGTACAGGAACAACAACCTCATTAATTGCTGGTTCATACGCTGTTCGTATGGGGCCATGATGGGCTGAAAATTTTGCTAATTCAGTAATTAAAGAAAATTCATCTTGAAATATTAAATGCCCTTACAGTTTTTATCAGAATTTTTATCTTCCTTTTTTCCCCATCCAATAACAGTGCAGTTTGTACCAGCCACAAGTTCTTTCATAGAACTTGGAGGCAAACAAACAGGAAGCAAATGATCATGAAATGCTACCCGTGTTGCAAGCTTAATATGGGTGATAAAAGGTCTTTTAATAAATCTATTGGACATTTATTATTGAACATGAATGGAAAGGATTCTCACCTGGAAGAGTGCAATGTCATTGTCATGTGCAATTACCTGAAATATTTTTTATTCAATAATTTTTCTTTTTCATTAAAAAGGATAAAAATTGGAAACTCACCTCATTGTATTGTGGATGAGGGATGACTTTTTTAATCTTTATCTTCTGTCCATAATGTGCGTGAGAATTTCTTCTTGTCATTCCAAGTTGAATTGTCCAATCATTCGAATTTCTTAAAGTGTGACTGAAATAAAGTTTTATTTAACTTTTGAATATTCTAAATTTAGTTAAGCAATTTTGAATACATATAAAATTAGAAATAAATAAGAACTTATTTACAAATATTGAAATAAAAATGTATTCATGGAGATATTCTAAAAATAGAAAGAAAAAAAGATGGAAAAGTTGTGTAGATAAAAAATCAGAAATTTACATAATTTGTAAAGTTTATTTCTGCAAACTTTCTGTTCACAACTAACAGCTGATTTATTTATTTCATCAACAATGTATCGCAAATTCAAAGATTGACTTACTTTCCGATGCAATGAGAAGCTGTAAGAACCCATTGATCTGCTATGAGAACACCAGCACAATAGAAAACTTCTTCTGGCCCGCCAAGTATAGCTGCGAGGAATGGCCAATCTCCCGGATTCGATTCATTACCACCAATAATTCTCGTCTTTGGAATTCTCCTTTTCCTCGTTCTGATCTTACCACATTCGAAGTTTGTGCATGTCAATTCAGCTACAATTTGTGATTTATCATCATTGCAGTTAACATAATCCCTGATCAAATTTGATGTTTTTCTTTGTGAGATTCTCATCCACGCAGTTGGATCTTGATTCGAAACAATGGTGAAGTTTGTGCCTCGACGCATCAAACGACTGGAATTAACTGAGTTATAGCCCAACATTGAGCAGACTTTTGTTGGCGATTCTTCGGGAATCCAATTCCTAATGCATGCTGGTTCCCATCTCTTCTTATTAGCTTTATAAACCTCAAGAGTTCCCCTTCCCATGTCACCATTTGTCGAACTCAACCTTATACAATTACGTTCATCTTGAGCGTATGGACATGTAACAGCGCCATCGCAAATGTGTCGGTCACTCATACACTTCCTTTCACCGCAATGAATTGACGAACTATTGCAAGGAGAGCATTTTATTTCATCGGTCTGATCAAAGCAATCAACAACACCATCACACACATATCGATGCGGAATGCAACGTTTCTTGTCACATGAAAATTCATTACAAACTGGTTTTCGTGTTTTCAAAGCTTTCATTTCTTTAGCACCCACACACTCATCAGGATTCACTGAATCAGAGAAAAGTTTGCATGATAAATATTCGGGAAGCTCTAGGCCAAAAACATCGAAGAAAAAGCCACAGCGTCTCATAGTTTCAATGCACAAATTTTTACATGGTGGTACGGGCTGAAGTCAATAATTTTATTTAATTCTTTACTGGAAATCTTTTTCACAACTTTACTCACCTTTCCAATAGAACTGCATTTAGGCACGAACAAAGAACACAAATATAAAGGAACGAGTTCATAGCATTGCACATCAACTAAAGCATCGAACTGCTCCAGTTCGACTTGAGCTTCTAATTGGCCAAAATGTCCGATATAGTTAGGAAACACAGTATAGTTATATGGCAGTTTATGATTTTGACAGAACTTCACAATTACTGGTAAGCAGACACCAGGTGCAGGATTTTTATTTGAATTTGAGATATTTGTTACGTCAATTTCTGTAGGAGCAACCACTGTCTTGTTGACAAATTTAACCGACGGATATGCATTGAAGTAACCAGCCAAACCAGCCGCAATAATGAGTAATGCTAAAGCGTTCAGCAAAACCTGACATAAGCGAAAGCGCAATTTTCCCCTTGTCACATAAGGATTGGAATTTTTCCTAACTCTTATAATCTGAGAAAAGAAATTACTAGATAATTCGTCTTTTACATTTATTTATCACCTTTTATGTTACCTTGTGCTGTAATGACATATTAGAACCATTAGAAAATCTCACAATTGTTTGTAGACCTGCTGGTGTTGATGCACTTTTGATAATAGCCACTGAACTATTATTTTCTGCTGTTTGATCTTTGACAATCTCATCAGGATTCTTAATAGCATTTTTCACTGAAAGCATTAATTAATTTTAATTTAAATACTTATGTATGTGATAAAACGAAACATTAAATTTACTTCTATGATTTTTTTTTCCATGAGTTGTTATCAATCGTGTTTCTAGAGATTTCGGATTGGAGCCTGGACTTGATGTTTGACTCAAACTATCATTAGAAATGCTTGAACTTTGTCGTTGTGATGAGTATATTCGATTGTCAGTAGTTGACTTATTGATTGACATATTGTAATTCTTTGAATTTTCATGAACAATGCTTCTTGATTTATTCATACTTGATGCATTATGTAGCAATGGAACTTCCATATTTTTTGTATGATAACCGGGACTAGAAATCAAGGAAAAGCTATCGCTTGAAATACTTGAATCTTGTCGCTGATTAGTTTTCGAGTGATTAATTTCACCTAATGATGGCGTTTTGTTTGAATTCAAATCTGCTCGTATGTTGTTTTTCATTGTCATTTGCGATCCGTCGTTTCGCAATTCTATGAGAGATTAAAGAATTACATTTATTACTTTTGAATGGTGGAAATAAATTTTCATTACTTGTTTCGGCCAAGTGTGAAGCTCTTAATGGTGGTACAGGTGGAGTTCTTTGACGTATTCCTTTTCTCGTTGGAACAGCTGGGAGTCGTCTCATTGCATGGGTTTTAATTGGTGTAATTGAACGATTATTGTCGGAATCAATCGAACCACTGCTAGATATTTTCTTACTAAGACGTGTCTGATCGAAACTAAAGAAATTTGCATTTTTCTTCAGTACGAAAGGTGAATCCGTTAAATTACTTTGCAAAGATTCGATAGTATCAGCACGCTGTAAATCTGATGATAAATAACTGTCGAGTGATGATTGTGTGTCTTCTGACGAAAACCGCCCTCGAAATTGTCTTTGATTTATTGGGACTGAAGGATGGTCGTTTTCAAAAGCCGAAATGTATCCTGTATCAATCGTTGTTTGAGAGCGACTTGAGTCACTTGACGATTGGTTTGGGTCAATCAAAAGGTTCTTTTTATCGAAAATGACAAGATCGTCGGAGTCACCAATGTCGTCAAAACTAATGGAGCAGAAACGACTTGAACATGACTCCTTCGAATTAGGTTCTGAGAGACTTTTGTTTTTCTTATTCTTTCCCTCGATCGAACTATTGTAAGCACCGCCAGAAGGTGAAATATTAGTTGACGAGGCTGGTTGATGTTTTGAATTTATGAAAACTTTTCCTTGAAATGTGCGTTTAGGAATTGGTGGGGGTGCTAATGATAAGCAATTGGGTAAATTTCTTTCTTTTGGACTTGATGTTCGGACATCTATTTCGTGAAACTTTTCATTGATACTTGACTGACTTTTCTCAATATTTGTTTCAGATGAATCTGCAATTATTGTCTTCTTCGTATTATTGTCTTTTTCTTCTTCAAATAAGTTTACGAACTTGCCACTTGATAAAGGAGGTATTGAAGATTTTTCTCTGAAAATCATGGTAGATGTTTAATTAGCAGATTTTAAATGACTACATACTTTTACATACTTTTTCTTAGAACTCGAATTGAAACTCTCAAATTGGTGTAACTGTTCGATATGTTTTACATGAGCCGTCATTTTGACAAAAGTTTTGTAAAATGAGTACTGGAATTAAGACAGAAAAAAGCACAAGAAAAAGCGTTAAAAATTTATGAGTACAAGACTCCCAGTGGGCAGTCATAATTCTACACACATCACTAGGGAGAATAATCATGATGTCATTTTCAGAAAGAGAGGAAAAAATTATCATTAGAATTACAAGTCTATGGTTGATATACATTTTTAATCAAATACTTGTAGTCACACGTGTCAGCATAAACCAACATGTTGCACTGAATCCTCTTGATTATTCCATACTACACAGCTCGTAATATGGCCTTGACATTAAACATTGTGGATTTGTTGATTTCGCGGACACGTCTTAACATAAATCAACATGTTGTCGTCTTCAACATACATCAATGCTATGTTACATGACACACGATTTTGGTCTTACGAATGTACAATCGATACAACATGTGTTGAATAGCCAGTGTAAAAGCAATTTAATGACGTTTAAAAATTAAAACCATTTTAAATTATGAAAGGTCCTTGAATCAAAAATGAAGTGAAAGCCTTAACCAACCGTTAGACCCTGAAATTTTCAGGGAATATTTTTCATTTTCACTTTCTCTCTCGTCCATTTTCAGATCATCAAACATCCAGGTTCAAGGCTGAAGTTTCAAGGACTTTTATTTGAAATCACAATGTGGTAAACGTGTAATAATATTATATTATCCAGCTCAACCGAAATGCTTTTCCAAAAAACGAAAAACTTAAAAACAGAAAATCAAATTTATCTACTTATTTCTGGCTTTATTTATCTATCTCTTTTTTACATTTCAGCTCCGTTTGAAGTTTATGTGACATTGAAAGACGTATAAAATCCCCACAGAATTTAACAATTTCTACATAACAAGTGACCGAATCAATTTATTTTTTGATTGATCGAATTTCAATAAGTCCTTGACGTGATTTTGTTCCAATAAATTTGAATTTTTTTAATAATTGTAGGGAAAATATTTAGAAAAGTAATTAAAACGTACATTAATACTGAATAAAAAATAATATCAATTCCCTGATTCCTTTTTAGCGCACTTCGAACAAGGATTTTTTATAAATCAATGTAAATCAATTTGACGTACATCTAAATATGAACGAGAGTTTTTCAGGCCTCTCTAAGATTTGCTTTCATTTTTTTGACAATTAGACAATAAAGTCATGACATATCTAACTATCGATATCTAAATACATTTCAAAATCGAAGAAACGATATATTTAAATGTATAAAATTTATATTGTAATTAGGTATATAAACTCACTTTTCTCTGTTCTTTTTGTTCTTCCACTCGCGCAATCAAATACAGAAAGAAAAAAAGCTCGGTTTTGTGGACTTCTAGTAAAAAAAATGAATAATAGTAACAATGAAAGCTTTTAACACCTTTTGAGTGCTTTCATAGCTATTTTTTGGGATCACTATTTTATATCTTCAATACAATTTATATATATTCATATATAATATGCACATTAATGGAATATTAAATGACGCACAAAATCACTTTTCAGCATTGTGCCCGTAAAACATTATTTTAGCTTAGAACTTGAAAATTTTGAGTCTTCAATGAACCTAATATGAAAGTTATGAAAAATAAAAGTTGAGCACAAAAAAATCAATTTACTCCACTGCGAGTGTCTTGCAAAACTGAGAGCAGACACCAATTTATCACAGAACTGTTTCTGCAGTTCTAGAAAAAGTATTTCTGAGTACCACAAAAAGAGAAGAGAAGAAAAATGAGAAAGAAAAACAATTTTCCACTTTCCATTCGGGATCTGAAAACGCTCATGTATCTATACAAAAACTTTTCCTAATACCTACTAGGAAAAGAGAAGAGAAGAAAAATGAGAAAGAAAAACAATTTTCCACTTTCCATTCGGGATCTGAAAACGCTCATGTATCTATACAAAAACTTTTCCTAATACTCTCCTTATTTTCACATTATTTTAAACCTCGTAAAAATCACAAAAATCGTAAGCGACAGACGTAAACAACACGTTGGATGTAAATGACACTCAAAAAATGAACAAAATTTCGAGGAATTCGTAACATGTTTCCAACTTCAAGAATATCAGGTATTGAGAAATTCTCTACAAAAATAAGAAAAGCATTGGGAGGTGAAAACAATATACCTATACACACATGATAAACAAAATGACAACCCCAAACAAATTCATAAGCTAGTATAGTACATATCATGTCTCTCTTGTATTACGGATACTAGGTATTTGATGATTGACCTGAGCTTTCACCCATACATCGAAGCATTTGGAAAAACAACTTGAGAGCGTGTTCAGGAATGAGTGAGATATTTATTTAGCTACATGAATTTTAAAAATTACTCTCAAAAGACGACGACTCAGATTGAAGGAATCAAGGGTGGAATATTAATATCATAATCGTAGAATACAAAATTATAGGTAAAATCAGCAAAAACATAAAATATGAAGATTTATACTTTTACTGGTCGAAGTGCTTCAAGAATTTCTATAAACAAAAAAATGATAACATTTTTTAATTTCTTAAATAAATCTTCTTTTAAATTATGTAAGAAATCAACTTTATTGTATATATAAATAAATATGGTCTCATGAATGAGATTCAATTCTACACGATTCAACACTGCTGGTATCAGCAGAGTAAAGTTTATATAGATCGACATCAAGAAAGGCGAACTTGTGTTGATTGTCGTTTGTTTGCCATCGATTTCAAATTCATTTATGAGACGCTAATAATATAGTAATGATTGAAGATTGTTGTAAAGTTACCTTTCTATTGATTGTAATTGTTTTATTTGAATTTTAAAGGGAATTTATATAATAAAATATTGAAAATGAGCGGCACAAAAATCACTTTTGAAAGTTGTGAATCTTCTCTTTAGAGATTGGACTGAGATAAACGAAACAAATAGATAATCAAGGTGCATATATTTACATCATCTGCGAGTAAGGTGTGTTCATGAGACTTTTACATTCACTAAGAATGCTTTAATTTTTGAACAGTTTAATGGATATGCTTCAGTCAAACAAAGTTTTAATTCTACGATAAATTTGAAACCAATTATAGAAGACAGCAACAAATTCCAATCTGTAGTTTCACTGGAATATGCACTGAAACTGTTAATTAAAAAATAGAAAATATGCGAGTGCGTACATGAGTAGCTTGTTTCATAAATATCTCGGAAATGCCTAAATGTATTAAAAATGTGTAAACGCCAGTTAATAAAAGAGATGAAAATGAAGAAACTTGAAAAAAAATATTCTGTTTAAAAAGAGTTTACAGTGCAAGCGCGATTAGCGAAAGCTGAAGGGAGTCACAATTAATGAACTTTTTCTCTAAACGAACGAAAATTGTTCGAAAATGTGAGTGTGATGTCGAAATTTAACGAGCTTTTTTTAAATTTTTACGCTAAAGGAGATTTCGCTAATCACGCTTGCACTATAATTATAGAGTTAAAAAATGAGAAAATGTTTGCTGTTTACATACCCTTTATGCGTTGACTGGCCAAAATGTGTCTTGACTATTTTTTCGAAATTTTCGAGTGAATTTTCGAAATTGAATTTAACTAAAACATTAAGCCTCCGACAAAAAATAAAATAACAGAATACTGGCTGAAGTAAATTTTTAATTAGTATAAGAACAGATACATATCCTGCTTTCTTTAAAATAATATTCATTTACAAAAAGTTTAGTGTGTTCACATGCGATTTTCTTAACAAAACCTATAGTTATTTTTTTTCTTTCAGAAAAATCGGCTTACAAAAACATTGAAAAGAATTTTTGAAAATGAATTTCGATAAACTTGTTGATTCTTCTCTCAAAGTTGTCCCTAAAAGACTTTCATTTGATTTCTTAAACATGTCAAATACTTCTGATAATGGTAAGTCAGAATATTCATTTTCAATAGAATTTTCGTAGATTAAAAAATGTTTTTGCAATTTTCAGAAAAAGCATCTAAAAAGCGTAGGTTCTCAGAGTTAGAAAACAATAAACAACAGATGAACTTATCTCAAAGTTCTACATTTTTAAATCCAAATGAAACTGAAAGAAACGAGACTTTAAACAGTAGTACAGGATCATTGTGTGGCTCATGGGAAGCAAAGTTGCTTAAAGGTGATTTGGTTGAAGCACAATCAAGGGTAAAAATGAAATGAAATTAATATGTATGTAACAATACAAAAATCTGATTCATTCATTTACAGATAACACAGCTTAAGAAGGAAATTCAACATCAGGAGACGATTCAAGCTGAAATGGAATTAAAGTTTACCGCAAAAGAAAAAGCTCTTGAAAATGAGAAAAATCAATTGCAATGTAAGGCCGATGAGCTTTTAAAAATCCTTAAGAGAAACCGTAAGAATGAGAGTCACTTAAAAGAAGAAGTTTGTGGATTAAAGAATCAATTGTGTCTCAACAAACAAAATTTTGATCGAAAACTTTTCAGTATTCAAACAGAAAACTCGAGTTTGAAGGAAAATCTCAGTTTTGATGTAAATGACTTGAACAATGAAATAAGTCAATTAAAGCGACAAAATACAGAATTGTCTTCGAAATTAGTATCATCAGAAGAGGAATGTAAAGCTTTAAGCATTCAAAATGAACGATTAAAAACTCAAGTTGAAGACTTAAATACAATGAGAAATGATTATGAAAAAGAAAAAAATGATCATTTCAATATTCAAATGAAGGTCAAGGAACTTGAATATGAAATTAGTGGCTATGGAAATTGGAAAAGTCTTTCAAAAGCTTTGCAATCACAAGCACAGAATGTTTCAGAAATGGAAAAAGAATTGAAATATTTACGACATACTAACAACAATCTCCAAGAATCGTTAGGCAATAAATTGTTGTTGGAAGAACAAGTACATGATTTGGCGACTCGTTTAAAACGCTACGATGATGAAAGTAACCATCAAACAACTATGAAAATTGAGGTTGAGACTTTAGAAAAGGAACTGAAAGAATGGAAGAAACTTGCATCAGATTTCTCTGAACAAAATTCTTCCATAAATCCAATAAATCTTCGCTCATATATTGAAAATCATCTTCATCGTAATCTCCTTCTCATGAGTGAAAAATCCAATCAATCTTCAGAGAAATCATCACTTCAAACTGAACTGGAGGATATAAAAAATGTAAGAATTCCTAAAATAATTAAAAATGAATTAATTTTAATAAATTTGATAAACTTTTAGAAAAATCAAACACTAACAACTCAAATCGAATCATTGAGAAAGTCACTTAAAAGCCATCAATCAGTTCTGGCCAAATTACAAAAGAAACTTCTTTTAGTCACAACTGAACGAGACTCGCAAAGACAACTTTTGGATAGTTATGAAAGGGATTTGACAAGTAAGTTGTATAATTAAGCATTTTATTAATTAAACAATGATAAATTTACTTTCATAGTTTCTCAAACCAGCACTTCTAACAGTGCCAGTGCTGAAAGTCAACAAAATCGAATTCGAAATGAAATGCTTGAGAAAACAGTGAATGGATATAAAGAGTTGTGTGCAAAACTTGAAGCAGAGTTAGCAGAAGTAAGACGACAAACTGGTGGACAGCTTGTTAAAGTTTCAACAACATCATCATCTGATCAATATGATGCATTGCGGAATGACTTGGATTCATTTAGATCTGAAAATGAGAAGCTTAAAAAGCGGAAAAATGAATTGGAAATTGAAATTGAAAATATGCTTTTACGTCAAAATGTTATGGGCAACGATAATCGTTTTAAAGTTGTTCATTTTAAGCAAAATCCATCTTCAATTGCACAGGAAGAGAACGTCAATGATGTCGCTAAACTGAAGGCAGAAATTGAAAGATTAAAAATTCGTAACAAGAAATTAGAAGCTGGCAATGAAGATTTAACTACACGTGTTAACGAAACTATGAGTATGACGTTAAACATCAAAGAGTTCCAAAATTTGCGAGAAGAGTACAAAACTTTAGAAGCAAAATATAAAGAGAACGAGAAAGTGTTCACAAATGTCAATCAAGAACTTCGTGAGGTCATTTATATGCTTTTTGGATACAAACTCGATCGTTATGGTCACAGCAACTATCGGTTAGTACATAATTCGATGTAATTTAATTATTAATTACTTTCATTGATGCAAATTAAATTTCAGAATTACGAGCATGTACGCTGATCACGAGAATGACGAGTTGATGTTCCAATTAAATTCTCAAGGAACACTTGACATGTTAGAAACTGAATATAGTAAGACACTCGACACGTTGATGGACAACTATTTACGTAGTGCTACAGGATCACTTCCTGCATTCACCAGCGCACTCACATTAGATTTGGTACTTAAAATGACAATGACATCAACATAATAAACGAAAAATGTTTGATAAGCTGTCAAACTTGCTACTTTCCTTGAATTTATCTTTATGTATGAAATCACACTTTCAAACAACAATTTATTTTAATAAAACAAATTTTTTGCCTACCCCATTATGAATGTTTCTTTTCGTCTACAAAAAAACTTTCTTAAATTACAAAAACTTATGAATTTCGATAAACGTTTTTATCACACTATCTAATTGACAAAAAACAGCTTTTTAATTGTTTTCGTTTTTTCACGAACTTTCAGAATTGAATATCTACTTGTTTTGATACTTATCTCAGCACACATAAAATTATTCTAAGCGAAAAAGGAAAAATTGAAACATTTGCGATCTGAAACATACTTACAATAACAAGATACCCGCGCAAATTAACTCAAGTGCCTTATCAGTGAACAACTCAATGATTTAAACTCAATGATGTGAACATATTCATGCTTTGAAGAAGAAATTTTATAGTTTAATTTTGTTTTCTTCTTTTTTTTTCTCATTGTTCGCATTTGAATCAACATTAAATATTTATGTAGCGAGAAATTTAACATTTTAGTTGCTTGATGTAATCAACATACATAAGATGATAGCGACGACGAATATATTTTAGAAATTTTCGATGTTTTGAAATATTTTTTGAGAAAATTTTGTAATTTAAATGTGTGAGGAAATGATTCTCGTTCATTCCATTAAGTTATCGGAAGGAAACTCAATTTATCATAAAAATATCGCAAACATGAATCGCGTATGTTTCTTATGTAAAAAATATGTTACGTTGAGAAAACTTTTGATAGAAATCAAATGTATCGATAAGTTTGGAAGGTGTTTTTGTGGGAAAATATTTATTAGGTAATATCTGAAAGTAAATGTCCAGAACTTTTTAGGAGAGAAATATTCTAGAATTTAGTAGATAATTTATTTTAAACTGAAACGTGATCAATAATTTATTGAAAATTTGTGCCATTTATAATCAGAAACTTTTGCGTTTCTTTTAAAACTTAACTTAGCTCTTCATATGATTTGATTACATTAACATAATTATATATTCTTATTTATGAGTGTCTATATAAGAATGCACTTTTCAGAAAGTTGACTTTTTCACAAGAATGAAAAAATGTAATTAATTGATAGTGAATGAGTATTATTTAGCTACTCATAAGTTTTTATTTCTTGTTTTTGTCATGTATTCATAATATCTATCTTTCAAATTGACACAGTAAATATTATAAATATTAATTTCTAGAGTGTTTCTAGATATTTCGGAAAGATACAAAGAAATTACATACATTTTATGCGGACAAGCATAATTTCCATTACAATCTGAATATTTTAAAAGTCTTTGGATTTCAAGGTTTCAAGATCAGTTTTGGATTAAGTTTGGGTAAATTTATGTTTTTCAAAATTAATGAAATCTCAACTTTATTCAACAACATAAAGTTTCGTAACCTTACTAAATATATGATAAATGGTCATCACGTTGCTATTTTCTATGACCTAAAACTTCTCTATATTTGAATGGTAAATATCTTTTATGTAAGCATATTTGAGTTCTGAAGTTTTTTTCAATAATTTAAACTCTCACTAAATATTAATAACTATTTTTGCTTCAGAAAAAGAGATATTCTACAATAAATGATCTCGTCTTGTACTTTTTCTTTAACAAAATAAGTTCTAAATACATAAATCCAGTCAACAATTTTCCACATCGTTTTAAAAAATTGTTCATTAACACTTTTAACACAATATGGTGGTGGGATGTACAACTTATCATTGGAATAATTCATTCATATTCATGTATGTAATAACATTTCGATATATATTTAAAAACTCTTTAAAATTAAAATTAAAATGGAAAGAAATGTTGATTTCATGTTTGTTGTATTGAATTCAAGAATTGTGGGTCTACAGATGCAACTTTTGCTGTCAAAAAAGCATGCATACAAAATAAAAGACTTTGTAGTACTTGGCATTCAAGCTCCTGATGATAATGAAGAAAAGGAAGAAATATATCAATTAATGAAAAAATTCAGAGATGGTGAAAGTAAAACTAATTTTATTTACCTTTGTTTCAATTGATCTGGATTCTAAATCTTGAAAATGAAGTTTGAGCTTTGATTTGCCATCATCACTTGACCCTCGTAATTGAGAAAATTTGTATTTCCATAAGATTGTTGGATCAGCACCTTCTGCAAGACAAAATCCTGTTTGCCAATCAAGAGTTAAACCACCACCTCTACCTTGATGTGATACAGCAAACGTTTTGCGCTGTGATCATAAAAATAAATTATTTCTCCAAGAAACAAATTAAATTCAATTAGGTAACATACCCCCAGCTTAATAACACTCGCAACAATAGCAGCATTCCAACTATTTTCAATTCTAAGAAGTTCTTGTCGAGTTTCAACCGACAAATAAAGTGGATCATGACCCGAACTCTGCAATAAAAAGCAATGTTGTCGGGAGTCAACAGTCTCCGATTCTTTTACCACACGGAACATTGTTTGATAAATTTTGTAAGCAATAGCAGGCTTTCCCAACATTACGATGTTTATCGGTGGGTTATCAAAAAGAAAAACTTCTGTTCCTTTAATCACAAGAAAACGTGGCTTATAAGTTTGCCACGAAATTGCACTATTTAATACACTTTCATTGACCCATCCCATATACTCTATCCGTTCATCAACAGCAAAATTTCTGTTGTATAATTTCATCTGTTTTAGTTATTAATAAAGAAATAAATTAGCAGATGATTTTCAATGCCAAAGTTTTAATGACTTACCTGAAGATTTGTTAGTCCAACAACATTATCTGTGATGTATTTCAACCATGAGCTTAATATTGCTAAATCATCCAAATGTATAACACCAGTCGAAGATGCATTAAGACCACGAACCTCAAAAGCATTCGCTCTTAATTTATCAGTTCCATAAATATAGCGTGTCACATAAGCCATCATTAAAGGGACAGATATAATGTCCACCCAACGAATTTCAGGTTCAGAACATAGCGATTCAGGTCGTTCATCGGAGTTGTTGTTGTTATTCAAGTTATTAAAAAAGTTGTTATTAAACGTGTTATTTGTCAACCCTCCATTTAAATTGTCATTATTATTATTCATTTGAGCTGAACGCCAACCTTCATCTTGCTTCAATTCAGTGCATGTAGCATCATTGTCGTTATCTGACTCAGGCGTATCCCGAGACACTAAATTGCATTAGGTTAAATTAATATTTTTTGTTTGGATTTCGATTGGATTTAATGATTTTGGTGTGAATAAAGCGGTTATTAGTCTTGTACATAAACTTCAACCTCTTTTTTCGTTTAACGCATAATGCAATAATGAAAAAAAGAAGTTGAAGTTTATGTACAAGACTGATAGCCGCTTTATTCACATTAATATTTTCTGTTTTAAGAAACCAATTTCTTTACACGTACATTGTTTCTGAAGAAAAGGTGTTGCTGCTCTGTAATGCTTAACTGTAAGTACCACCATATCACCAGCATTACGAAGAATATTTACAGCATCATCGTGATTGCAAGCAGTTATGAATTCTCCATTAACTTTTATAATAGCATCTCCGACAAAAAGTTGGCCTGTACGATCTGCAGGTTGATTTTTATAGATTCGTGATATAAGAATCGGCAATTTATGTTCTGCTCCGCCTTTAATGGAAAGACCTAAACCTCCTTCCATTTGACGTGTTATTTGGACCATTCGCTGTTTTGATTCTGATGGCGGTAAATTAAGTTGATTATTGAGCAAGACATTTGCGGGTGAGCTTGATGCAAACACTTGTTCGGGACGTTGAAGTTTAATAACTTCCATTGTAAGAAGCAATCGTGCAATTTCAGGTTTATTTTTTCCATCACTAATCATAACCATTCCCGATCTTACTTGCATAAAAGCATCCTTGGAAAATATTGAAAAAAAAATCGCACTTATCTAAATAATTTTATTCAAATCGCACTAATGTAAAACTTACTTTCAGTTTTTGATCGATTTTCTCTTCTATTGAATTTGCCATTTTCCGATCGTTTATTTTCATACTATATGCACTCGGAAGAAATATAATTGTGATAAGAATTTTCATAACAAAATCATCAACTTGGTCGTTTTTACATATCATAAACCTTGCAATGAAAAAAGCTCAACATCACATTTATGACTCTCGTTGATATAAAATTTACTGCACTTATGAGCATTTCGAAATCAAGAAAACAACTAAATTCAATGACTGTTTTCAATCTAGTTAAAGGCTAAGTCAACTCAATTTCTATTCGTACATAAAATTTCAGAACAAGCATTTTTTAATATTTCTTTCCTTGCATAAAATTTTCAGCCATATTGCATAAATTTTCTTTGTCATGTTTAATAAAATTTCATTTATTAAATAAACATCGATCAAATATTGCATAATGGTTTTTATCAAGTGATTCAATTGATATAAGAATTGATAGAAGAGAAAGAAAACTGAAAAGATATTTTATGAGAATTGAACATCTGTAGGTGAATACTTACAATAAATAATCACAAATCGAAATTTATGTTTCAAGGATTTATATAGTCAGTACAATGATATGTAACTAGTTTATATTTTTCTAAATATATATTCATCTATATTTTATATTTCATGTCGTCCATTACAATCTACTGTAGTTAAAAATCATTTCTCATCATTTTCACTTTGAGTCTGAAGCTGAATAGAAGTGCACACAAATTACCTTACAAAACTACCTAGAACATTCAAGTGTCTAGTAATAAATCACAAATAATTCCTTTCTATTTTTGATTCTTTCTTCACTCTAGAATAAATAAATATCTTAAATACATAATATTCCAGCTACTTGAATATATTTCTACTTTAAAATGTATTTCACTCGTGATTGACTCTATTTTTCTACTGTTTTTTTATAGCTTCTCAATTTTAAATATCAACTTTTTCATCATTACGAGTACACTATTTGATATGAATTTATGAAAAGAGAAAGAAAATTCTTTGGAAAAGCTGCGCATGTGGAACATACCCTCGTTATATTTTCTGGAAACACTAGCGTGGAAACAGAGAGATTTCTTTGGAGAAATGTAATGCATTAAGTACATATATAAAAGTTATAGGAATGCATGCTAACGAGATCTTTGGAACTTTTATCTAGATTGGATTATATATAATTTATTCATATAACATAAAACATGTTAAATTATTTCGATGCAAATTTCTCATAAACAGAAAATTGAAATTCTGTTTCTTGCTCTGTCAAATAGAGATGCTTTTTAATTTAGTTTGAATAATTTGAATGAAAAATAAACAGTAGATTACAAATAAAAAATAAAATCGTTTTTCTCTCATCCTGTTCCTTTTATCGAAACACGTCTTTTGTTTATTTTATCAACTCGTTCCATTTTCAACAATGTTCTTTCAAGAACATCGACTGTGTGTCAGTGTTTTTAAAAAACTTTATCAAGAGAAGCTATATTTAACTCTCTCATTAATCAAAGTGATCTCCAAAGTGGATGATGTTGTTATAAATTCATAAATTAAGTGAAATATTTGGTGGGCTTTTAAATATCACAATTTATATTGATATTATACGTGAAAGTTTTGATAATTAAGACATAAGTGTAAAGTTTAAAAATTATTAAAGAATAAAAAATAGATTGAATTGAAATTTCGAGAAAATATTGCAAGTAGATGTAATTTTGTTGAATTTTCAAGAACACCGATCAGTAAAGATAAAATTCTAATAACTGATGTCATGATAAGATACAATTTGCCGACATCACTCTTTTTAAGAGGTAAAAAGTGTATTAAACTTAGAATTTCAATGTAAAAAGAATCTTTGCAATACTATCGATAGAACATGACTTTTTCAAAGAAGGTATATACATGTATTGCCTAAAAAAACAACCAGCCTGTTTGATTCAAGTGGCTCACTAGAGTTCATATGTAAACAAGTTAGATGTAGAAAAATATTGGAAAACTTTTACAATTTCTCTTGAAAATGCCTTCATCATATTACTTGTATATTTATTTAATTTTTGTCTTTTTTTATTTATTAACCAGCAACAAAAACTGAACACGTTTTTATAGTTAAGCAGACACTTCCTAGGTACATGTCATAATAACGTAATGTTATTTTAAATAGATAATCTCAATTAATTGCATTCGATGGCTGATTGATCAACTGCCGATGTAAATAAATTCACAAGTATTCTTTATATACTTTAATCAGGACTTTAATCAATAACCACTTATTGTCATAATCTTTATTTACTTAAGCACTTTTTATAAAGTTTTTTTTTGCTATCTGATCAGAATGAATTGAGAAAGAAATCACTTGATATTACTCGAAGTAGTTACCAAGAACTGACAAATAAAAACAACGCAACATAATCAAAAATAATCCAGCTGTTGAATATATTTTGTCATTGTGAGTTTTGATTTATAGGTAAAATACTAATCTCGTTGAAACATACAATAATGATGCGAAAATATGTAATTTTTATAAATAAAATCATACATGAAAAGTGTTTGTTTATTTGCTATCAATTATTTTCTAATACCAGTTTATTTTTGGCGAGCCTCCGCATGTAACGGTACAGAAGCTGTTAGAAAAATATTTATATTTTTTTAAAAAAACAAATTTAAAAACACATGTTCAATGACGAAAACATTTTGGTACGAACAAATATTAATGTAAATATTTTTTATTTGATGTGCAAGTGTTCAATGAATATCACGTTTTGAGCAACTTGAATCGCGCATCTTTTTCTCTCTTCAATTTATATTTTCTTAAAAGGTTTATGATTAGTAATTGAATCAAATGCATTTGTGAATTGCTCTAAATATTTTAATTTTTCAGGTTCAAGAGTAAATACAGCTAAAATCAGAGCACAACATGTTATAAAATCTGTAAAATATCAAAACTACTATGAACATGTTCATCATAAATCAACATATACCAACAACCATTGGTTCCATTCTCAAGCAAAGGAAAACAAATTACGAATCAAAAAAGCATTAATTGTGACAAAACTTACACGATACGAGTTCGAGAGAATTCGCCATTCAGAGCTAAATGATCTTGAATTAGAAGAGTTAATCAGATGTCGTGGCACAGATTTTGATGCTTTGATGCATTATCATTTTTTGCACAAAACACTCGAACGCAAAGTGTATGAATGCTTTAAAAATTTAGGTGTCGAGACGAAAATTATCAATCGACTAACAATAAATCGAGATCTTCTTCGATGGACTGATATTATTGTACCAGTTGGTGGTGATGGAACATTTCTTCTTGCAGCTTCAAGAGCGAGTCCATTCTTTATTGAAAACTCCGTTCCAATTGTTGGCTTTAACTCAGATCCTTTAAGATCCGAAGGTCGGCTTATGCTTCCAAAACAATACTCTGCAAATGTTGAAGATGGAGTAAAGAAACTTTTGACTGGCGAATTTGAATGGATTCATCGCTCAAGAATAAGAATTACATTGCTTGGATCAAACGGAGAAACTCCAGTACCAATAGATTTACATGAATACAATACCGCACCAGTGGAACATAAAGAAGTCATAATATCTGAGCCAACACTTTTGGATCAGATTATCGGTACCAGTAACGCCAATTGCAGCTCCACATCTAAAAGGAAAAAATTTACAAAGCGAACACTCCCCTATTTGGCACTTAATGAAGTAATTAACATTTTCTTCTCTGTTAATTGTGTGACTGGTGATATAATATTGAAGAGTAAAAGATGGCTATCAGTAAAGTTAATCTTTCGTGTTTTTATTGTTTAATGCAACGTTTCGATGACTATTTCGTCATCTTCATCAGGCTTCTAAAATTATAATTAAAAACAGCAAGAAATGTATGTGGAATAAACAAAATAACAACAATCTTACAAAGCAATATAAAATCGTCAGTGAAAATAATTGTCGAATCAATTTTACATTTGTTTGCTTGTTGATCTTTTTCTCAGTTGTAATCCTAAATGAATATGTTGATTAGCAAAATTGAACATTAAATATCCTAAATTCAATCTATAAATACCTTATCCTAAAATGTTCAATTTTACTAATCAACATATTCATTTAGGATTACAACTGAGAAAAAGATCAACAAGCAAACAAATGTAAAATTGATTCGACAATTATTTTCACTGACGATTTTGTATTGCTTTGTAAGATTGTTGTTATTTTGTTTATTCCACATACATTTCTTAATGTTTTTAATTATAATTTTAGAAGCCTGATGAGGATGACGAAATAGTTATCGAAACGTTGCAATAAACAATAAAAACACGAAAGATTAACTTGACTTATAGCCATCTTTTACTCTTCAATATTTTCTTCT
The DNA here is from genome assembly GCA_900005825.1 of Clunio marinus. NCBI lineage: Eukaryota > Metazoa > Arthropoda > Insecta > Diptera > Chironomidae > Clunio > Clunio marinus. The sequence goes on along the minus strand of CVRI01000035.1, from coordinate 907,224 downwards.
CTCTTTTTAGATATCACCATTTTAATTAATCTTTATCATTTTCAGGTTTTTATTGGCGAAACTTTATCAGCTCGCGTTAGTCATTTACATATTCGTCCGAATACAACACAGAAGGTAACAAAGACAAAAAGTTCTGGTCTTTGTGTGTCTACCGGTACCGGATCGACTTCTTGGCATACAAGCATAAATCGTTTATCAAAAAAGAATGTTGAAGATCTCTTGAGCATTTTGAAATCAACCAATAGTGGATTGAATGATGCTAATCCTGAGTTAATATCAGAAGAATATAATAGACAGTTAGTATTTGAGCCTGGTAAGTTTTGACATTTTTAATTTTCTGGAGAAGACTAAACAAAACAATTTTTTGTTGTTTCAGATGATCCTCGGTTATGTTACTCGATTCGAGAACAAATATGTATAGGTGTGTGGCCAAATCCTAAAGGATTTGAATCTCGTGACTTTGCTCAGAATTTATATGTAAAAAGTCGATGTATTGATGCAAGTAAGTAGAATTTCAAAAACTCTAAATCAACATATTGTAGCAATTAACAATAATTTCAGGTCTGGTTATTGATGGATCGATCGTTTATCCTTTTAATGATGGGACAAAAGCGTTCCTTGAAGTTCTGCCTGAAGATGCACTCTTGACGATGAAAATGAAAGAATAAAATTTTCGATTTATTTTTTTACATTCTCTACCTCGTGATGAATATACAGTGGAACTTCGATAAACAGATGGCTGAAGGTGCATCGAGGCAATTTTTCATACAAATTCGATTCAAGGGGACAAAAAAATATCTGTTTATCAAGGTTTATCTGTTTATCGAAATAGCTGTTTATCGAAGTTCCACTGTATAAATATATTTATTGTAAATATGTAACTTACAGTTCAAATTTAAACGACTTTTTAATATCATGAGGGAATGTAATTTTTTTTTATTTCTTAAATCTTATTAATTAAATATTTAATCTGACAAATAAAGTGCCAGAATGTTTGAATACATATTAAAATAAAGAATGAAAGTAATTAATTCAAATCGCTACATAACTAGAAGATATTGAGATTATCATGATTTCAGATATGATGAAGTTTTACTGGTGTTAAGTGTAGGCGCAATAAATAGGTACCTATTTATAAAAAGAATAGAAATTTAATTTCGGTTCATTTACTGTGATTTTTTTATTATTTGCCATCATTTCACATTATCAAATATAAATTTTGTTACAAAAATTAGTTAATTATAACTACTCAATCACTTGATTTTATAAACTGACTTTCTTCTTTTTATTATGATGAATTTTTTCAACTTTCTTTGAAGTTTTTTCATTCTTTTCAGGGCTTGAAGTAGTAACAGGAAATTTTTTATTCAAATCTTTTCTTCTGGCTTTTCTTTCCTTAATTTTTTCTTTGATTGATTTTTGCCAAATTTCTTCTTGTTCTTCAGGATCAAGACCGTCTTCCAACCACTTCTTTCTTCTATAATTTGCAGCTTTTTCATCAAACTTTGAATTATCGATTATCAATTCGGCCTCAATAACTGCAACTTTGACTTGCATGAAAATTTGTTCTACTAAACGTTGATCAATAACATGTTCTTTAAGTTTCGTGTTGATTAAACTTTCAATTTTTTCTAGAAAATTCAAATCTTCAGGAAACCTGAATAATGTTACAGCCATGCCTGACTTTCCTGCCCTTGCCGTTCTTCCAACTCTATGAATATATTCATTAGCAAACTTTGGCAATCGATGATTAATTATAAATTGAACATTTGGAATATCTAATCCTCTACTTGCTACATCTGTTGCAATTAAAATTCGTACAATGTTCGATTTATATTTACAAAGTGAGGAAACTCTTTCCTTTTGACTCATATATCCATGTAAGCATACATTTTCAAAGCCAATTGAATTTAATGCCATTGAAAGTATCTGACAATCTCTAAAAAATAATTTAATAAATAATATTATTCAAGTCAAATAATGAAAACATCGAAACTTACTTCTTCTTTTGAGTAAATATTATAACGTTTCCATCTTCGTGATCTTCTTTATATTTCCTTAATGTTTCAAACAGCACCATGTTGCGATCAAATTCGGTACAAAGAACATAACGCTGATCTAATGTATCAACTGTCTTTACAGATGCTTCTTCATACCATTCGTATGCATCACTTGAAGGGAATAAAACTTTTGCTTTAAGATTTTCTTGTAATGTTGCGGAAAAGAAAATGTTTTGTCGGGTTTTCGGTAGAAATTGTTCTATGACTACTAAAGATTCATCAAAACTTCCGCTAAGCATACGATCAGCTTCATCAATCACAAGGAATTTTATCGAATCAAAAGAAAATGTATTACAGCCAGTTAAGTGAGCTTCCAATCTTCCAGGCATTGCGATAACTATATGTGGTCGATTTTGAAGTTGCAAACTCTCAAGCATCTGGTCAGTGCCTCCCGCTACAACACAAACTCGAATTCCAATTGGTTGACCTAAAATAAAACAAGACAATATTTTAATCGCTTAATTTCAAATTGAGGCTCTGAAAATCTCTGGTTTTTGAAAAAGCCTAGAGATCAGGGATCGATGATTTTCTACTAGATATGGGCTTATTTCTTAAGAAAAAACTGCTTTGATATGATATTCAGACATAGAAAACTCTAAACAATCCGTCTTTATAACCAAAATTAAGCGATTTCTAGTAGAAATTTGCCGATTTCTTTATCCCTGATCCCTAAAAGTAGGGATTTTCAGAGGCTCTATTTTCAATATTGGTGAGAATTTTTATATCTAACCTGTTATTAAAAATTGTTCAGCTATTTGATAAGCAAGTTCATGGGTAGGCGTTAAAACTAAAGCAAAATTATGTGTTGGTTCTTCTGCTAGCTTCTGAATAATTGGTAGGGCAAAAGCGAATGTTTTTCCACTTCCGGTTTTTGCTGCTGCAACGCAATCTCTGTTCGATAGTATTTTAGGAATGCAATGTTTTTGAACATCGGTAGGTTGCTTTAAACCGATTTTCTTAAGTTGTTTGCATATCCAAGGCTCTAAACCTAATGACTCGAAAGTAGTTATTTCCATACCTTAATTTAAAATAGCAAAGTAACGTAATGAAAATTTAAAAATATATATTAAAGAGAAGCTTCTAACTTAGAATCGTTTTTAATAAACATGATATTATGGCAAGGGGTAAATATTTTGTTTCATGAAAATCCGAATTCGGTCTGCTCGGCGGAGACAAATACAAGGGGTAATATAGTTTCCGTTTTAGATACTTGCATACCACTGAATTCGTTATTTTTATGAAAGCGTCTTCAATTTCAAATAAAATAAAAATAAAAGAGTCATTAAAAATCTTTTATAATGTCGAACTTTCCTGCGCTTTCCTCGTTAGCACAGTTTGACGACCTTATGCGGTGCTCAAAAGAACTGATTGCTGGCATCGCCGAAGAAAGTAAGTGAAAAAGCAGTTAAAATATGAATTTTTGGGCGAAGCCAATACATTTAATTTCACTTTCAGAATTTCTGTTGTTCCTTCATCAATACGAGACCATTAAAGTTGATTATCAAAGAATATTGGATGAAGTAAGAGATTTACAAAATCAATTAGATGAACAAACACAGCAAACCATCGCACTGGATCGTAAGTTGAACTATGCTCGAAAGATGTTAGAAATGGAACGAAAATCTAGACGTGAAGTAGATGCAGGAAAAGCTCAACTGGTAATGGTATTTCACTCCTATGTCTTAGAGAATATGATGCTAATACCAAATATTTACTATAATTTATAAGGAAGCAAAGCTTGATTCTTTGAGAACAATGCTGTCAAATGATCACACGATGAAAGATGAAACTCGAAGACATCTTCAAGTATTGAGTTCTTATAGTAAGAAACGAAAATCCAACTACCAACCAAATGAGGACGACATTGCGAATGACATGAACTCGACAGGTTCTTTCCTTTCTGATCTCTCATTGACCCAATCAGGAGACGATCTTTTGGATCCGAAATCAACAACAAACAATGTTAAATGGAAGAAACATCGTCCTTCCTTAAACAACAGTGGGATTTTGTTGAACACAACTACCAGAAAATCTTTGGCCAGTGCAGAAAAGCGTAAAAGTGCAAGACGTAAGATTTTCCGTTACATTTTTATTTTCAAGAAAACTTAAATGAATTCTTTCTTTCAATCCAATTAGAAAGCATATTGGAATATGGATCAAATGACAAAATTGTTTCACAAACGAAACTTATCATCCCTACAAACAAAAGAGCTCCAATTTATGCTGATACAATAATAAAATCTTTTCCGAAAGGGCATTTGGAACCATCAACTTCTTCATCTGATGGAGATCAAAATATGCCTTCTCATGATTCAGCAGCAGCATGTAAAACTCCAACGCCGACTAAAACTCCATTCAATAAGAACTTCTTTACACCATCAGCTCCTTTGTATGATGATTTAGATAACGTAAAAGATGACGTTGTTTATGCAACAGTAAAGAAGAGACCAACAGCAACAATCAGTTCTCGTCCTCATAATTTCTCTTCGAAAACCTTTCTAAAGCCAGAATCGTGTGGTTTTTGTACGAAAAAAATTCGTTTCGGATCAGTTGGGTCAAAGTGCACGAGTTGCCGAACAAATGTTCATCAAGATTGTCGAGATAAACTTACGATCACATGTGTGGCTCAAAATGGAACTCCTATGGTAATGAAGTCAGGAACAGCTTTAGGACAAATCAGTGACTATACACCAGACATCGCTCCAATGGTCCCAGCACTCATTGTACATTGTGTCAATGAAATTGAAACTCGTGGACTTAATGAAGTTGGATTATACCGAATAAGTGGAAGTGAACGTGATGTCAAAGCATTGAAAGAGAAGTTTTTACGCAATAATGGTATTCCGTGTTTGTCTGAGATTGACGTTCATGTTCTTTGTGGTTGTGTGAAAGATTTTCTACGTTCATTACGAGAACGTTTAATTCCAATGACGTTGTGGACATTGTTCTCAAATGCTGCTCAAAGAATTCCATCAGAAGACGACAGTGGAACTGTAAGCAAAGATATTTATCATGCTATTGAGATCCTTCCTCAAGCAAATCGCGATACTCTCGCATATTTGATGATGCATTTCCAACGATTATCTGAATGCCCTGATGTTAAAATGCCTTTGACTAACTTTGCAAAAATATTCGGCCCCACAATTATTGGCTACTCTTGTGCTGAACCTGATCAACATATGATGTTTGCTGAAACTCAAGTCCAATATTCAGTCATGTTTTCATTATTGAATGTCCCTACTGACTATTGGAGTAAATTTATAACACTCAACAAGCCAACGAGACAAGAAGAAAACCGTGAAATCGAAACTTATGGAAGAAGATTCTACTCAGGAACACCATCAATGAAGGTTGTCAGAAAAGAACGCAAATTCTATAACACTCCGCCATATTCTGCAATTTCCAAAAAGAAGAAGTAAAGGAAAAAATCGAGTTTCAATAAATAAATGATGCAAGTATTCTAATTCAAGCAAAAGCCCTTAAGAAAAATTTTCACATTATTAAATTTTTTAATTTCAAATTACATTCACTTAAATGCGTTTTTTTCTTTCAAAATATCTCTAGTTTTTAAAAATTATAATCATATCTAATTATAAAACTATACAATAAATTCTTAATTCAATAAATTCCTGATTATATTAGATATTTTAAATTGGTTAAATAGGTAATTGAAAATAAAGTGTATTTACCGAGTCCCCTGCATCAGCCGACTCAAAATTTTCCAAGTATGGTCCATCGAACGTTAAGGCTACCTATTATTAATTATTTAAATCTTTTCAATTAGGTGAACAAATAGGTATTAAAATTTCTAATTTTCTTTACCTTAGGATACTTGCTACTTGAATACCCAAAAAAGGCCTACAAGATAAAACTTATTTTACGAGACTCAGTTTTTCATACATCTAAGTAAGATTTTTCATATTTCTAGATATTGGTTGCCATGAAATCTTTAAATAAAAGGCAAAACGAAAACAAAAGAGAAGGTTTTAGTAAATTAGGTATTTTTTAATATTTCAGCAGCTAAGAAGTAGGTATTTGAAATCGTTTGGGAGAACGGTTGGCGGAAGTTTTTAAAATTTTTAATTCAGGTGTTGGTAAGCTATTAGCCTGAATAAGAAAAAAATACAAACCCTGCTCTTTACTTCAGCATTATTCATGAATAAATCTCAACACAAAGAAAAGAATTATATCATTCCTTACTCTTCTTTCATTTAAAGACAACAAAGCTCAAAGCAATATCGTGTAGTGGTCAACATAATTGAAAACAAAATTTTGAAAAATTTTACTTTCTCTGATAATTTTTTTTACTGAAAAATAATGAATTTAAGGACAACAGCTACAACCAAAATATCACCTTTACAACAACTTCTAGAAGATATAAACTTCCAAAGAACAAAGGAGCTTAGAAATTTTCAACAAGATGGTAAGTTTACTTGTTCATTCAAATTATTGATTAAATTTTTTCTTATAAAGTTACAAACAATGACAGAAAATAATTTTATATTCAAACAATCTATTTTTCTTTTTAAACAAGTAGACATGGGATTTGTTGTTTTGCAAGGTAATACACAATGGACAGAAATATTCGTTCGCCATTTCCTGTTTCAAAATCCAGAAGCAGCTATGGATCAAGATGATCTTTTGTTTTTCGTTCGCAAGAAATATGTTAAAGGAAGCAACAGAGCAGCACCAAAGTATGATACTGAAATCGAAGTGTTTCGAAAGGATTCCAAGAAACTTCCTATCGGTGATCCAGAAGTTGATTGGGAAGAAACCGTTTATCTTAATTTAGTGATTCATCAATTTGATTATTTCCTTACGCTTGCCATTTGTACACGCACATCACCAAAAGAACTTCAAGTACTTAAACGTCATTCCCAAAGAGTTTACGCTAGTCCATCAAGAAGAAAAATGGATTCTAAAGGCGAATCGGAAGATATCACATTTCCTCACATTTGCTTTATGGTTGATAATTTCGATGAAGTCTTTTCGGATATATTTGTTCGTGATGGTGAAATGGTCTGTGTCGAACTAGTAGCCAAAGATCACGATGGAAGTACCCAAGGTGTGATCTTTTTAGGGTCAATTCGCTATGACGCACTTAAAAAGGTTTACGATGCAAGACAAAGTAGTCTTAGCTCGAAGATGGCACAGAGAATGATTTTCGGTTTATTCAGTTCTGTACCACAAATGCGTTGTGAATTTGTTCGCATGAAAGGACCATCAAGCAAAGGATTTGCAGAGATGGCAGTAACAAAACCCAAAGGAAGTGGAATTGAAACACCAACTAGTGAACCGGGTTTTTGTATGACTGATATGTGGGATTCCGAATGTGAAGATAAACTTGACGAATTTTACGAAACACGACATCAACGTCGTTTAAGTGACCCAAGTTCAAATCTCAACAACTTTTCAAAGAATAATTGGCGTACAAAACCTCATCAGACAACTTCCAATACTAAAGCTTTGTCCCAAAATGAAGGATTGGATTCATTAGCAAATGACATCTCAGAAATTGAAGCTGGTGATCTTAGAGACGGTGAGTAAAAATAATTTTTAATTTGCTTTATATTTTCATTCTGCACACTTTAAAACCTTTTATTACGAAAACAATGAATAATTTCTCAGTTGCTTGTTGAGTTCAGTATAATTAATTATCGAATCTTGAATTAACAATTAATGAAACCTTACGAAATGTTTTAATGCTTCACATTTTTAATTTCTTCAAATGACTATGATGATTGATAAAACAGAAAATGCTGAATTTCAAGCCAAAATCTATGAATGAGATTTGGTTGAAAAAGCAGGACGATTTATTCCCCTTTCTTTTGGTGGTTGGCTAACAAAATAATTTCTCATCATTCCATCCTTTAACATAAAACACTTGCATAAGTAGAGTACTTTTTTTTAAGATATTTAAAACTCATTTAGTTATTTTAGATAATTTATAATCAGGTATTCTTCTAATGACTTATGAAACCCCACTTCATTATAGATCGTCCTGCTTCTTCAGCATCGGATACGGAAAAGAAACCAAAGAATGGTTGCCAGCAAACCATTGAACCGCCGTTATCACCTTCAACAACATGTTGCAGTTGCTTTTCAACAACTAAGTCAATGTGTGCTAAAAATGCTTCCGTTCAATTTTCGGAAATTTATTGTCCCACATGCTCTAATATTTCAATAAATTCACTGAAGACTGAAACAACAATAAACAAACTTGGGCATCCAGAACATATAAATAGGTTTTCTAAATTAAAAACTGAGAATGAATATTCAAAATATCGTCAACAAAAATTTGTGTTTGGAAAGTCAAACATGAGAAAGACTTTCGGAGCGAAAATTAAAGAATCATTCGAAGATGTCACAGATAATGCTGATGAATATGAAATGGCAAGCGAAGCTGCAAATACGGAAGATAAATCGAAGATTTATCAAAATGACCAAGCGAAAATTGAAAAATTGACGGATAAAGATAAAAAACAGATGATCAAAGTTAATGGAAAAGAAGAAATTCCATTTTTTGATATTGAATTGGAACAAAATTTTATTACGGAATATTCAGATCTTTCAGAAACTGGTGATAAATCAAATACAAAAACGTCTGATTGTGGAACCGCAAAAGTTAATTTTACATATAATGTTGCAATGAAGATTGATAAAACCGATGAAAAATGTAACGAGAGCAATAGCAAAGACAAATTAAGTTTCCCATCAATTAATAATAAGAGATTAAAGAATATAATTGCAATTCCACAACGAACGACAACTGATGGAACTAAAATTTATTACATTTGCGATCTGCCTCTGCAACTAAAAAAAGGTTGATTTCAATTGTTAAAATTTTTTGTTTATTTTTTCTTATTGCAATTGAATTTAGGATTTTTATATTTTCTTTATTTTTATTTTAGAACTTGATGATGGCCAATACAATCCTCTTTGGACTACAAAAGGTTTCACTCAAACATTCCACTTCTGGAAGGAAAATCGACGACAGTCATCAACACCTTTGAACGCTTACATAACTTACATTAGTTTACCTTGGTTTTGTATCGTAAAAGATCTTATTGATCATCGAGAGATGCCAATTTTGACTTTTTAAATGATGTCGAATTTTGATTTGAATATATTGTGTTATTATCATAAACTTAGATCTCAGTTAATTCAGTGATTATCCAATACTTATAAATTTGCTTTAAATATCTTTAAACCACAGATAGTGTTAGAAAATTCAAATTTCTAAAATTCTTACTTCTTACCTTTAAAAATATATCGAATTACGAAATTGATGAAAATAATAAAACGAAACTTTATAAACATGAAACGAAAAATAAACATGCATTGTTTGAATGATTTTAGAACTTCCATGTTAAAACAATTTTAATATTGAAGTACCTACTATATAAAAACTAAAATAAGTTTGTTGCAATAATACCTATTTGTATTTTAAGAGAGAGAATTATATTTATTTCAAATTACCTATTTCCTAACTTTTTACAAATTGGAGAATAACGAATTTAATTAAGCACCAGCATTTCTAACGTAATTTAAGAGATGAATGATAAACCCTTCAGAAATATTTACCTAATATGTTTAGGGAACAATTCCTAAGAAATATTTCAAAACAAAGTCAGCTGTTCTGAACATATATCGAACAATCATGCTATTCTTTTTTTCTAAAATTATAAATATCTTTTACGCAAGATTTTCTCTCCCAATGCAATGTATAATAACAATTCCTCATAACAGATTCACAAAAAAGAAATCACAATTGCTTGATGCTTAAAGAACTATGAATTTTCGTACAATTGATGGCTTATCAATAATAATATTGAATGTTAAGAAATTATTACAAATAGGTGTAAAACGATGAAACTAGAGGGTATCAAAGTTCGTGAACATTCTCTGTGCGCTGCTACTGCAAGCATACTTCCGAATTTTGAGCCTAAAATCTCGTAAACGGTTTACATTTTTGATAGCATGTTTTTAGACGGTCAGTAGAGAATCCTCCATGAGTTGTTTTGAAATTAGGTAGGTATTTTGTTGTTATACACAACAATTCGGGCAAATTCACTTTGTCATGCAAAACCAAACCTTATCCGCATAGTTCTAAGGTTATAATCATTTCGCTTCCTAAATGTTTGCTTCAATCGTCTTTGTTTTCACTTTCTATAAAAAAGTATTGAAAACATTGAAAACATCCCGAATACAAAGCAAACACATTACAAAACATCGAATCAATGCTTCATCAACATTGTAAAACAATGAAGATCTTTGTTCCCTGGACTAAATACTTGCTTGCAGTCAGTCATCGTTTGAGTTTTTGAGAAAAAGGTTATAGAAACTTGAAATATTTTTTAAGTAGGTAATTCAATGATTTATGACCTTAAAAGTCGTAGTTACTCCTTCATCGCATTTATCTTTTATTAATAATTATCAAGAAGAAGTGCATTTTAACGGGTTCAAAGAAAATTGAGTGCTTTCTTCACAAAAACTTCTGCCAGAAAAGTGAAATTATTTTATACACAATTATAAATGCAAATGAAAAGAAAAAATATCTTACAATTTTAATAGAGCTCTTATTTAAAAGAATATAAGGCTATCTGACTTTAAGAAAGCAACAAAGAAATTATAATATGTGCAGCAAAAACCTTAAAATAAATTGAAATCAGTGACGTGGAAGTTTTTAGAAAAAAAAGGAAAAAAATTAATAAATACGAGTAAAAAAAAGATTTCTCTAAGAAAATGGAATGCAGAAATTCTTGTTGATTTTTTTATATTTGGAGTAATACAGAATAACTGATCAAAAGAAGGTAAATTCAGAATAAATAGTGTTAAATTTAAAAAGAAATATATAAGCTCTTCAGGGAATCAGAGATTGTGAAAAAATATTTTGAATCTTATGAAACGAAGTGATTTTTGTGAATGTGTATGTTGATGATTTTTGATTGTGTTTCTCTCACTTTATATATGTACCTACTATCTACATAGCTATACTACTAATGACCATGCATAAAATTAAAACTACTACATCAACAAAAGCACGATATATACTTAAAAATTTATTACTTACATACTGATTTTTAAAGCTATTTAAAGCTAAGTGTGAAGCCAGCTATGTTTGAATTTTCGTGTTTTTCGCTTCAATTTTTTATGGGAAAAATGAAAACAATATTTTAAGGAAATTGAATTGATACTTTGAACACAAGCGACAGTATATTTAGAGTAAAGTTTTCCATGATTTCAAAGGCAAATATATATTTCTAAGTTTTCTTTCCGTATCTAAGCAAACTTCCTTTTTCTATACAGTTGTTTCGTGTTTCCACATTAACGTATATTTACATAGCATCATGATCAAAAGCAAAACTTGCAAAAACCAGCTAAGATGTTGTGTAAATTCGTTTTAATTCTCAATATTTATGGCCTTCTTCATAAAATTGATTAGTTAAACTGGCGTTTGCAAGCTTAAATCTGACAGAAAAGGTTCAAATTATCTCATTAGCTTTTTCTTGAAAAGTTTTCGCTCAAAGATTTTTTAATTTACACATAACTAATAAGTATGCAATATTCTTTTATTTCATGTTTTCAGTTGAATAGTTTAATATTATTAATGTTCATTTCTCCAAAGAAATAAATATTTTTATTTCGAGTTCCTGAGAGAAAAGAAAGATTTAAAAGAAAAAGTTTAAAACAGTATTTAAGTTTAAATCGAGAGTAAAATAATCCCTTGGAAGAAAAAATTAACATCGAATCAAAATCTCTAAAAAAATATGAAGAAAATGAATAAAAATCCATTGTGGCTCGTGACCTCGTTTCATGTAGGTATATAATAAAAATGCTTTAAAGAATATATATTATATTTTTAAATGCACATAAGTAGTTGCACCAGAGGGATTGAATTTATCAAGGAACTTAAATTTGATTTTTAATTTTCGCTTATATGCAGCATGTAAATAAAATCTGTGTGTGTGTTGCATACATATAACACAGCTATTTATTATTTTCATATTTTTTCGGGCTTCTTTGTGTTCAAATATTTTGTATTTTCATGTGATATCAAAATAAAAAAAGAAGAGAAATCAGCAAAAAATCACAAACCAGATTTTGAGGAGTCAAAATAAAATTCAAAATCAATTCATTTATGTAGTTAAAGCGCACTATAATAAAAGTAGTAAATGTTTTGTTATATTTCAAGTAAATATTTTGAAAAGCATCTGATGGGCTGTGTTAATTATTGCTGATATCAAATGACAAGTTAGAAACGCGTTAAAACGTCAAAACGTCACCACTTTAAAAAAACGTAATATCACGTTATTAATAGCGGAAAGGTGACTTCATAACCGATTTGAATTTGATAGATAACAATTTTCAAACATTAATAGAAATTCTTTCTTGTTCCTATCTGCCCGTTGTTGTTATTTCTAAAGATTGTTTTTTATTAAACATTAATAATATTTCCTATAAACACATTTGGCTTGGTTTCTTTCTTAAAAAATATAAACAAAAAAAAATACATCAATAAATGATAAAGTTTATGTGTCAAACATTTATTTACTAAATCAGAAGTAGGAGAAAATTCTTCTAAATTGTGATGTATTTGTAAGTACGACAACAATATAAAACGGAAATACGCACAAACTCTTAATTTTACCATTGTGTGGGCGCATTGCCCAAAGCGTTTCACTTGGATACTTCAAATTGTGCCAGATTAAGCTGAAATTTCTCATCTTGAATAAATTCAGAAATAGTTAGATAAATGTTGAAAAACTAAGTAATAATCAGACAGAATTGCGCTTGTGGTTAGTGACTAAATTCGTGAAAATAAATAATTCTCAACTAATAATTTTTTTCACAATCTGTGTGACTTTACGAGTTTCTGATAATGAATATTAACGAGGGGGGTCGGAGAATTTCTCGTGTATAAATATTTCATTTCATCTTGCAGAACTTGTCATAATAAAAATATTTTTTAATTCCTAATTTCTTTTCTAGATAATTAACTCTTTACATACACACTCAATATGGAGCTTGGTCATGATGTAACAACTGTCAATCAAAAAGATACTAAAGATGAAGAAACTTCTGAAGATAATCAAAATTCAACTTCTTCAGACAATTTGACAAATCGCGAAGTGTCTGTACGTGAAAACACTGAAGTCAAAACTGAAAATGTTGAGAATATCGATGGAAACACAAACGAAGACAAAAAAGAAATTTCAAAATATGAAACGATGGCTAAAGACATGATTGTAGAGAAAAAAGTGAAATGTGATAGTCATCATTTACCGACATTCCCTGGAACAATAACAAAATCAGTTCCAGGTTCGAATGACGTTAAAATTGAAATCGACAGTGATAGTTTATTAGACCGAGTTATTCTGTTTTCCCTCAAGAACACAGTGGTCGATAATAGTAGATTAGATGCAGCGAAAAACAAATATTTAGTCAAAGATTCCAAACCTTCATTGTCTGCAGACCACAAACTGTCGTTAAATCATATTGTTAAGAAATTTGATGACGATGATTGTGATGTTGTTAATATTCAAGGGACTTCATCAACGTCGACAATTAGAAAAGAAAGTGATAATTATGGCGGATTTTCCAATGGTGCTGAAAACGAATCTAATGTTAATAATGAGAAAAATAATGTTGATCAGAACCAACAAGTTATAGTGATGAAATCACTGTTGAATACTCCTAAAACATTGGAAATATCATTGACATGTGGCGAAGAAAGTTCAAATAAACCTTCTTTAGCTCAATGTGATGACGATGATTGTAGTGATGAATCAAAGAGAATGTTTAACATAGAAACAGATAAATCAAGACTCGATATTATTCATTCAAAAGTTTCATGTGCATCGTCGACTGATAATAATAATCAAAGTAATAAAAACTTTTCGAGGTCATCTCCAATTATGTTGGATCTTACTATTTCTCATCGTAAAACTAACTCTTCAACTCCTTTCATAAAGCAACAAAATAATTCATTGTATGTAGGTTTACCTGATTTTACAAAGAAAATTTACTCAGCGCCTTTAATTACTTATCCAACTCACACAACAACCATAAACAGTAAAGATGTGAAGAATCTTTCTTCCAACAATAATAATTTGTCGAAGACAGAAAATCGAAATTCTCCCTTGTTGTTGGCTTATAATTGGGACCAGAGTCACCATCATCACCAACAACAACAATCAAGCAGTTATGTAAAATGCTCAATCACTGAAAATGGAAATATTGAGACTTCCAAAACTTCTGACACATCATCATCAACATCATCAGCTTCACCATTAAATTTTAACGAAATTCTTAAGAAAAATAATTACATAAAAGACCTTCAACTAAAGCCGCCTCTTCTTCCACCACCAAGATTAAAAGCTTATTCACCAACACCATCATCAGTTTATAAAGTCGATTATCACATGTCTGATATATTTTCGCAGAAAATAAGAGAAGGTTTTGCCGAGTCTGAGCAGAATAATTACATGAGTGAGAGAAAGAATGAAACTCAACAACAGCAACAAATATTCATTGATGAGCCAATGGCGCACATTATTCATAAAAGTCACTTTCAATCTCATCAAATTCCTGAAAATTTCAATAGAACTATGAAACAGAAAAGTGAATCAACTGAAGTGATTCATTTAAATAATCTTAATTGCACGTATGCTCCTGAAGCTGAAATTAAATTAACTGTTTCTACACCACACCACTTTCAAAGTTCTTTGATAAAAGAGCAACATGAAGCACAACAGACTTCACAATTACCACAAATAATGAGTGCAATTTCTCCAGATTTCAATAAAAAGTTTCATAACGAGCAACCAATCTCACATGAATTTTCATTGGAACAAAAAGAAGAACAATTGAGACAAGAAGGAACAATATTGACTGTTACAAATGAAATGAATCTAAATCGTTATCCTCCTACAAAAGAATTTATGGAGCAGCGAAGTGCAGCAAACTTTTTTCGTGACTCTAAAATGATGAAACAAATGAAAGCTTCGCCAACAGTTGGTGACTATAATAGAATGAATCGAGAGCAATCATCTGCCACAACAACTAACTTGTCGTCTTCATATGCCCCCGGCACTCACGTTGGAAATGAAATCAACATTAATATTAATGTGAATCCAACAGCTTCTACCATCATGCATGAACAAGATCGACAAATGAAACATGAAATCTCAATATGTCAAAGAGACAACAGCATTTTATCATCAACTTCAATACCTTACTATCATCGGCCACCATCGTTGAAAGGACAATTAAAAGATCATGGAAATTCTTCAGTAATTCATGTTCCACAAAATTGGCCGCCATCTCAGCAATATCCCGAACAAATCATGTTAAATAAATTGTCGTCAAGAAATTCCAATGTCAAACCAGGATGTCGACTTTATTTAACTTCTGAATCATCATCCAACAACTCTGATGTAGGACAACATCAACAAGTTTTTAATGTTGGTCATCACATGAATCGACATTATCAAGATGATCGTAAAAATCAAAATAATTATTATCAAACATTTCCATCCGACAACTTTTCTCGACATCATTTTGACACTGAACTTGAGAATAAACGTCCGGAAAGAGATGTGAATTCTGATTTTTATTATCAGTCTCATCATCATGTAAATCGAAGTCGCATAGTGGAAAATTTTAGAAGTTGTTCTCCTCCTCCGCCACCACCACCAGTTGCTCCATATTCCGATGATGGAAGACATTTAGATGAACATCATCAACAGAGACCACCACAGATTCAAACGAGATCACCACTGTCAGCATCTGCTTCAAAACAAACAGAAATTGTGCCGTTGTTGACAGAAAGAAAAGAAACAAAACGCGAATTTCCTTTAGATTTATCAATGCGAACTATAAAGACCAAAGCTGATTCAACTGGATGTGACAAAAACTCAGTCATTGCTCGGCATCATCAACAACAACATCAAAGCGAATCAACAGTTTTGAAAATTGACTTTACACCGAATTTTGCTGATGTTGAGAAAAGAGATTCATGCCAACAACAAGAACTTTTCATTCAACAACATCCAGCAGGTAATAAAACTAATCGTGATCGATATTATCCGAAAAAATCTACTTACGAAAGAAATTATCATCCAGCACAACATCAGCATTTAAATAGTTTCAATTACAATAATAAAAATTCTTCTCCACGACCAGTTTCAGTTATCAACAAAGCAATATCACAATACCATAAAATTCCTTCAGAACATTTTCCATCTCGTTCTGCTAATCATCATCTAACTGAGAATGCAGCGCAGTCAAGGAACCCACTTTATTATGAAAGAGAAAGAGATCGTTTATATGTACAACAGATTTTAAAACGGAATTCAAGAAAAGAAGATCAACAGCATCAGCAACCATCACCACTACCGCCACCTCAAATTTACAGATCACATCTTGACATGCAAAGTTTGCCACGAATGATGACATCAGATGATAAATTTAACAATCGTCCTTTAACAAAAGAAGATGAAATACAAAATCCTTTTCCATACAATTATAGAACGCAACAACCACCAACACCACCACAAACTGATCATCCTCAAAATCATAGAAATTTCAAAGAAATTCCATCAGCTATAATGAAACAACAACTTTTAGTTGAACAAATTGATAATAGTTACCAATGTCCGCAACCAATGCGAACTGATGCTGCGATGTTGCCATTAGAAAAATGCTATAAACCCACGACAACAATTTCTCAATCACAAAATAACAAAACTCTTGGAATTGATGAGTCAAATGTTATCAAATCGAATGTTTTAAATTCTGATACTTTGCCATTATCAATTCATCATCAAATGAAAGAAAACGATATTAGTGAGAATGTTGGATTTAGAGAAGAAAGCATCAATAAGATTGTTTCATCGTCTTGCGTTAACAATCTTGGACGTGGTGCTGATCACAATACAATTCTTAAATTGAAAACAAATCTTGAGCTGAAGGAACAAAAGAAATTGTCGGGACAAATGAATGAAAAGAAACCGAATGATGATTTATCGCCGCGTCTTTTTCGAACTAAAGGTGAATTGAAAGGTTTCATAACTACAAATCATCAAAAACAACCATTAGAAACATCGAAAAATGAAATATCGGCAATATCTTCGTCACCAGCAACTTCACAAACACTTCCGTCAGATATTGATTTAAATGATTGGGAAAATGCTTGTAGTAAATTTGTTCAACAGTTAAAAGTTGTCGATGTTGTGAAGAAAGAGAAGACGATTTTAACTAAATCAAAAGCTGAAAGTGGCACAACGGGAAATGAAAAGAAAATTGACGAAGAAAGCAAAGATGAAACTTCAAGTGATGAAGACAAGCCTTTATTCGTGCTTTTAAATACGCAATGTGGATCAATTGTGAATAAGAATGATAACCATGAAACTTTGAAAGAAGACAATGCAGCGCATCGAATAAAAAATATGAAAAATATTCGTGAAAAGAAAAGATTGGAAATTGAACAAAAGCTGGCCAATCGTCTTGGTGATTCGAGTAGTTCAGAAAGTGAAATTGAAGTTGGTCAGAGATCTGCTCCAATCACGAAAAAGATGAGACGATTTAGGAGGAGAACTACCTTAGTAGACAATAAATGCAAGGGCAATGACGAAGTGAATGAAAAAGCTTTGGAAAAAGAAGAAACCGAAGAAGAAAAAAGTCAGAAAGGACGTTTCGCAAGTAGTAGAAAATATGTAAAGAAAAACAAGAAGACTCCATGTTCAGAGCATGATATTGAGAAGAAAAGTACTGATGATAAAGTAAATTTAATTTCTACGAAAAAACAAGAAAGTTCCGATGATATTAATGCATCATCTAAAGGTGTGAAGAAAACGATGAAGAATCTCAAGCATCTCAGCAATAATTCATTATATAAAACATTACTTGAAGAAGAAGAAACGATGACACGATCAAAGAGAAAATTAGAGATCGAAAAGAAACTTTCCAATAGCAAAATCTTACGAAATGAAAAGATTGTGCAAAACATTGCGCCAGATAAGAAAGCAAAGCTTGAGATTCCACTAACTTCTGCAATGAAAAAGCGTGATTTACAAAAGAAAGATTCTGAGACAACAAAGCGAAAGGTTCCTGATGCTGATAGCGATACGAATAATAAGAGTAACAAGAAATTTAAACGTCAACTCAAAATGAATAATCTATCATCGAGTGAAGAGTCTACACCAACAACAATTGAGATGAAGAAAATTGAAAGGTTTATATAATTTAATTATCTCGATTATTTTCCCAACATTTGCATAGAGCAATTTATCAAATTATGGCATGTTTAACTGACACTCTGCTCTCCTTTGGTCAGCATTATTGTAGAATATTTCATATAAATGAGTTCACTTGAACTGTTCCATAATTTGATTCAACACTCTTTAATAAATAAGCAAATATAGCATAAGTTGTAATCGAATATTATTTGGCAGACTTCGTCCCAGGAAAAATCTATCGACTGATAACCAATGTACTGAAAAAGAACGTACGAAGAATAAAATGGAACAGAAGAAACCAAGTGACGTTATGAGCAGCAGTTTTATGTCAAGCCCCGTTCATCCAAATCCAAAAAGTTCAACAACAAAAGCATCTTTGAAAGATTCAATATTTCTTCCGCCATTTATTGAAGAAAATAAAGTAAATGACAAATATTCTTGTTAATTATGTTAACCAATAAATTTAATGTAATAATTATTTAGAAATCAAAGTTCACTCCAGGATGGGAAGTCGAAGCTTACAACTATAAACGTTCTCTTAAAATTCCTGCCGGTTTAATTAGCATCGTTCGTCCCCCACAACATGGAATATCGCATTCATTGCCTGATTTAGATCAACAAAGTAGCGACACTTCCGACCTTTTTTCAGAATTCTTAAAATCAAATAAGAAAGAAGAATCAAATCCGACGAGTCCTGTGAGTTCGTTAAACTTTACTGAAGACGAAAATAAACATTTTGATAAGAAGAAATCAAATTCCATCATTGAGTTATTACATCAGAGATTTACGCATTCTTCCAAACAGAAACCAACCACAATAAAGAAGGCGACAAATACTCCAACTCCGAGTAAAAATGATTTCGATTGTGATTTCTTATCGCTTAAGAAGAAGAAACAAAGAGCAGAGTTCAGTACATGTAAGAAGGACATTTTGAAAGAAATTTTTGGCGTTTGTGATGATGAAAGACCAAAGTCAGCCCCACCCGTCAGTCTTGCGTATTGTTTGGATGATGAGACTGTTGAAAAGTCAAAACCAGATGAAATCGTCACATTTGATGAAAAATACCGCGAATATCTTGAGAAATTAAATTTTAATATTTTATCTGAAAGCGAAATCAAACGAGAGAATGAAAATCGAAAGAAAATCTCTGACACACTATTATCATCAAAATCTTTGAATGAAAACAAAGAAACAACAATAATCGATCAACAAGACTTGACGATAAGCAGCTTTAGAGGTAAAATCAAAAAAGGAAAAACTCGTCGATGTAAAATGAGCTCAGGTTTGTTTGCATTAAAAATATCTTTGAGGCAATTTATATAACAAATGAAAATATTCTTTAGGATTCGATTACATTCGTAAGAAAAAGAAACCGTCCCAAAATATAAACGAAAATACGATGAACATCAACAACATTATTAAGAAGCGATTGGAGGCGATGAAGAATTTAGAGAACAAAGATGAGAGTGACATAAGTAAAGAAATTAAAGGTTGGGTGTTAAATAAAGGAGTTGGTGAAAGTGTTTTACATAAAGCATCGAGATTAGATTATGTCGTGAGTATTATAAACAATGAAATTATTTTGAACTTCTTATTAATAATATAAAATGCTTATTAGGATGTCATCGCATTCTGTCTTGACAGAATGAACATGAACCCTGATCCAAAAGATAACGCTGGCTACACTCCACTTCACGAAGCTTGTTCACGTGGTCATTTAGATGTGGCAAGAATTCTTCTTCAGTATGGTGCAAATCATTCAGAGACTGCTTTGTCAGGAATCAGGCCATTACATGAAGCGATTGAAAACGGTCACATTGAAATTGTTCGACTTTTAATCTCTTATGGTGCTGATCCTTGTTTAGCTACTTATAGTGGCCAACTTCCAATATCTTTAGCTGATGATGAAAGAATGGAGGTGTTCCTTGAACAATATTTAATAGATATTAACGAGAGAAATGGAAAACTTATCAGTTGGTTTTTCTCAGGCTCTTATGAAATTGAAAGTAAGTGAAATGTTTTTTATATATCAAAAGTCGTCATTTTCATCTTATTTTTGTCTTCCTTAGCTTCAAGTGAACATGGTTTTATGGTCCTAAGTGATCTTCCTACTGAATGTACTGATTTAGAATCATCATCGGTCTTCTCAATATCTATGACGTCACTTGTTACTGCACCTTCAACACAATTTTCAGACAACGAAGTGTGTAAAAAAGAAATCTCATCTTCATCAATCGGTGTAGATTCTGCTTCTTCATTACTGATAAAGACACCAATCCAAGATAATGCTGTTACATATCAACAACAACATAAGAAGATGAAGGATTGTGACGCAAATAGCAACAATTTACTTTTGTCCGATGTCACTGACAATAAGGATACAAAGCCTTGCAGTGTTGTGCTAAATAATGTTGATTCAAATATGAAAAGTTTCAAAAAACTTTCAATGGTAAAACTCGTACATGAAAATGATAAAAGGAATTCTGATAAGAAAGGAAAAAACTTTTTTGATATCGACGATATTACAACATCGGAGAATGAATATTTAGAATTAGAAGAGTCAGAAGCTCCACTGCCCCCACTTTATCTTCTCAGAGGTGAAGGACCTGAAAAATGGATTCTTCTTAATGATTTATGTAATCTTCTCAAAGTGAAATCAAAAGATGCTGCCCTTAAACAAGTAAATAAAATATTTATTTGTGATTCTCATTTAAATAACAAATATTTTCCTTTATAGATTTGTCCTTTAAGTCCTTCAACTGTTTATAAAGGATTAATACGTGAACTGAAAATGTCTGACTTCCTTGAAAAAGCTACATGTCTTCAACTTTTTTGTGCGGGAGAGAAAATAAATGTCAGAGCATCAAAAGTATCCTTGGTGCGATATAATGACAATGTTAGGAATCTTCTAGGAGTTCAAACTATTCGAATGAATATGTGAATGCTACATGTGATGAGTTCTTAATCAGAAGGTGTTAAAAATCTGTTTTGTTCATCAAATGGTTTTCCTTACTTAGCCTTTCAATTCATTCATTCATTCAATCATTCACGCTTTATTCAACTTCATGATTATGAAAAACTTTTTATATGATAATTAACTGTGATAGTAAAAATCAACAAGAAAGCTTTGCGTAGCGAGCTATAACATGAGAAGTGATCTGTGGAAACCGGGGTGGAGATGTAATAAGTAATAATTTTTTTAATTATAATTTCATCATCACAATTTTTGAGGAAACAAAAGAATCAAAAGTATTTGTAGATTTCTTACGACAAAAATATAAAATAATTAACTGATTCTTACTTATCTCTTAACGCCCTTTGATTCCTGACTTTTATATAGAATAATAATGATAACATTTTTAATTAATAGTGTAAAAATATTTATATTTAACATGTTTTGTACTTTTAATAGTTACTGCTTGAATTAAAGCAATTGGTTGTCTGCTGCAGCAGCTAACACTTCACTTTTATTTCTCATTCTTATAATTAATGTTTAGTTTTTGTTTCTTTTTTTTGTAAAAAATAACTTTGTATAAGTAAGTTTTGAGAAAGATTTACCACCAATATTCTTTAATTGGTAAAGGCCTATGAGACGGAGTTTTATAACGAAAATATTTTTTATAATGATCGATCAAAGAAATTGACTAGATAAATGTAGGTAATACATAGGAATAAAAAAAAGAAAGACTTTGATGTAGGCCTACAGTCTTGAATGAAATAAATCAATTCTAAAAATGTTGGAAATGTTAATAAAAGTGCAATGAGGACACAAAAAAATATACATATATTTAAATGAAGAAATACCTATATGTAAAATTATTATTTTTATTATTATTATTGATAATATTCTAAAAGTCGAATTTTAATAAATTTTGATTAGTTTGGACATTATTTAATCTACCTATTTTTGTTTGAAAGAAGGGTTTTACAATTAATATGATCTCTCTTTGAAATGAAACATTACGAAAAGGAGATCATTGTATTTGTTGGAATATATTCGAAAGCATTCATTCTGTGCACAAAGATATAATGATACGAAGATGTTAACTATAAAAATCAAACTGCCATAATATTTGGTTGATAAGCTTTCCGTCGTTCAATAAAGTTTCAATTAGCTAATTGGACAGAATATTTAATAATGTGTTTTGCAATGTTTTTTTTTTGTGTTTGACAAATACTTTTAAAAACCATGAACAAATATTTGAACACTATTTAGTAAAGGTCAATGAATGAAGTATTCGACAAGGGCAGTGAAAAAAATTATTCATAAACGCGAATAAAATTTTAACGGAATAAATTCAAACTTCATTCAACGTTAAAAAATCTTTCGTTAAATTTTTCCGTTTAAATTTTGAAATTTAACTTGTAGTCTACTGATTGTTTACTTACTTCCTAATTCTTTAAAAGTTTTTTAAACATACATATAAGTTAAGCAATACTTGAGATAAAATGAGTGAACAAGATAAAGTTTCTGAGTATACTGCTAAATGCAAGGAATTGCAGAAGACTCTTTTAGCAGCGTACAAAGAATTGACAGATAACATTAGGTAAGCACCAGGATGCAACAATTTTATTGAAATTTTTGATATTAATCATCAATAAAATTTTAGCGAAGATTCAATTAAACCACTGGCAGATTGTTTTGAAAGTGAAATGAAGAAGAAAGTTGAAGGAAGCTTGGTTGAAAAATTGAGAGCAAATATTTACAATAGATTAGAAAAAGGATTTCTTGAGAATTGGGATGCTGTTAATCTTGATGCCTCTTTTGCCACTCTTAGCATATTAAACAATATTTATTATAAAGATGACACTGATAATAAATGGCGACCAACTGGAAAAACAGTTGAAGATCAAGCTATCCCTTCAGTTTATAAAGCAACGTTAAAGAAAAAAATGGTTTTAAAAAGACTTCTAGATAATCAAAGAGAAGTTCTTAATACATTGGTTCCGATCATTGAAGAGAAGCGTAATATTCTAAAGGATTCAATGGAAAAACGTAAATCTTTTCTTGCTAAACTGAATGAAGATTTGAAAAATAGCTCAGAGGAATATGAAATTGATTTGAAGGCAACAGAGAGCAATTCACAGGATTCTTGAATTGTACTCATATTACTGTTAAGATGCCATTACTTATAAAATAAATGAATTCATTTTATATTTTAAAGTAATTTTAATATATTTTATTTACTTCTTTATTTTAGTACGGAATATAACATCATAAATAAGTTTATTAATTTCAGAACATAAGGTTAATGTCGCAACAGTTTACTTTTTGTATTAAAGTTAAAATACCTACATATTAAACATCTTAGGTACGGGTTGCTTTCTTAATACGGGTTGGAATGAAAATAGAAATTTAGAAGTTTTTAATCTTTTTTTAAAGTCGACTAGACAGTAGAAGGATTTTGTTCAATATTTTCAAAGAAACAATTTAATTTATGAAATAAAAACATAAAACTGAAGGTAAAGAGTTTTTTTATAAGGAAAATACTGCAAGTCACTTTAGATTAGGTAAAATATGTCAATGTTTTGTTTGCTTTCTTTCTTATTAAAGATATCTTAAATACATGTTAATAAGTTGAGTACAAAATTCTTAAGATTCTAATTTCTCTTGCTTGAATTTATAAGATATTTGCAGCAATGAGTTAAAAGATGTTTTTCACTTGTTGAACTGTGATGAAGCAACCCTTCAACTTCACGTGTATATATGTCAAGCCCATATTGACCTTCTTCAGGAAAACTAACGAAATAAAAAAAAATTAATAAATTAAATAATACAACAAATTATAAGTCTTACTTTATAATAAAGGTAACGATATCATTGACAACATTATGCTGAACATATTTGGAAAGCTTCTTCTCCTCAAAACCGTTTTTATGAACTGTTGCCATGAAATCTGTCAATGGGCGTGACATTCTAAATTGTGTTTCAAGAACTCGTCCGGCAAAAATGAGTGGCTCCTAAAAAAAGTTAATTAAAATATGTTTTACTTCTAAAATAAAAATGAAAGCAAAAAAAATTTACTTGGTGAGTTATCGGAATAAGACCAAAAAGTCGCGTCGCTTTAGTTGGCCCCCATTCACCAGAAGCACAATCAGGAAGAGGCACCATAACAGTTTGTAATTCCTCACAGAAGATTTTAAACTTACAAACAGATTTGAATTTCATCGGCTCCCCAGTTAAATATTCCTGTGGTGTTACAGCATTTGCAAAAATATCCAACAAAAATGCTCCCGAACATGGTGCATGAACACGAAATGCAACAATATTTCCAATAACTGATTGCATTACAAATCTTTTGAGTGAAACTGCATCAAAGGAGTCTTCGTCACTGTCATAGAACTTTAAATTGTAATGAAAAATTAAACAGCTTTGCATGTCACTCGGTCTGAAAATTAATCATTCATTGATCAATTTAATGATAAATTATTTCAATAAATTTTCTTACATAGCAATTCTAATAGTTGCTGCACCAGTATCATCTGTTAATACAACAGCACCATATCCATCATCAGCAAAATGAAGACCATATCGGAAGAAGAGTGAACGAACAAATGGCAGATTTTCAAACTCTTTTAATGTTATTCGACGTTTTAATAATTGCCATTCTTCTTGTAATGGGAAGAATTCGTAAATAAACTCTCTCGGATCAGTAAGGAAGTAATGATCGTCATATTCATAACGTAAACTATCATTTTTTCCTTTGCTAGTTTTCGGTGCTTCTTTTGCATTGACAAGATGTCTTGCACCCCAATTACATTGAACAAATCTCCAAGCACCAGCAACATAAACAGCATTCCAAGAGTTTCTGAAGCGAGAATCTAAGAATCTTACACCTGGCTGGTAACCGGCACTTTTTGAATATCCTTTAATGACAACACAATGCAAGCCTGCATATGAACAAAGGCGTTTGAAAAGAACGTGATAACTCTCGGTGCCATATTTGATTCCACGTAAAAGTCCCATTGGAGTGTCACCTCTTAAATCATCATCAAATTGCATTGTATTTAAATTCTTAACAGTAATCCATCGGAAAATTGTTCGTGCTTTCTCAATGTCACTCGTGCAATGCCCAATGAGTTGACGAACTAAATCTGTGAATGTTTTCTGATCATTTTGTGCAACAGAAATAGCTATTTGATCAACTTCTGCAAACTCATTTGGATCTGTGTAAATTTGGAATTTATTTATTAATGGCGGCGGGGGATTTGGAGCCACCAAAGGATATTCAGATGTCTCATGGTAATCATCATCAAGGAATATGCTTTCACTTTGCATGTATTCACTTCGTCGAGCACTTATAAGCTCCAACATTTCACTGGATTGTTTATCAACTAAAGCAGCAGTTTCGGATCGTTCTTGAAGAGGGTGAAGAGAAAAAAAAAAGATGAAAAGTTCAAAGTAGGTAATATAAAATTAACTGAAATACCATTCTCAAGTATCTTTCTTGATAAACTTTCTTTCTTCTTTGTTTTACGTAATGTCATGTTCTTCTCCAAGTCATCTTTTTGTTGTTGATGTCTTAAAGTCAACACATTTTGTTCATCGCGTGATCTTTTCGCTGATATTTCTTTCTCAAATTTATGAGTTAATCTTTGCAATTCGCGTTCCCATTCATCCTGAATTTCATTCGCCACTCTTCTTTCTTCATCTTCACGTTTTTTTGCGAATCTCCGATAAAGATCGTCTTCTTCTTTTCGATGTTTCATTTCCAAATGTGCCTGCTCCTCTCTTGCCTAAACAAAAATTTTGAGTTAATAAAATACTTCCATTCATAATGATTGTGATTATAAGCACTAACCAAATATTCGTCAATAGGTTTTTCTCTTGCTTTTTTGTAAGATTTTTGAATTTCAGTCTGTTTAAGTGCATGGGCGATGTGAAGGGCACTGGCATCAAACCTTCCTGTTGTATGAAATGAATTATTTGAAAAAAAATCTAAAAGACTAAAAACTAAAACGATAGAAAAACCAGCACGAACCATATTTGTAATCAGAAGAATCAATTTGGGATGGAGATATTGGATCTCGAACTGAATTTCCATTACCATTCTGTCCATTTGGGGTCATTTGTCGTTGGAAACCTTGAAAAAGACAAATATTTTTTGTGTGTACAAGTATCTAAATATTTAAATCAAACAGATGACAAATTCAATAAATTTATATTAAGATAATTTTTGATAGATATAATAATGGTAATGTTTAGCGGAAATATAAAAAGAAGTTAACAACATCTGAGTATTTTTTTCTATGCTAATTGTTATTCAAATTATGTACACAGAGAGAAACAATTGAAAAGCTTTTATTCATTATTAAATATACATAACATTCAGTTATCATTTTCCAATTTTCTCGTTCACACTTTATAAAAAAGCAAGTAGAAAGAAAAGAATGTTAAGCGTTATGCTTCTTTGGTAAATAAAACAGATTTTCAGATTTCTTAGATCTGAGAAAAAAAAAGAAAAATTCTTATAAATGCTACGAGCTTGAAAAAGTACATAAATTTTATACATTTGAAGCAAAAAACTTACCATCGACCATATCTCGATGCGACCCACGAATCTGATCATTGATCAAGTTTGTGCTTTTTGGAACATTCAAAGCTTGTCTGATGCCTACAGAATTCTGATCAAAATGACCTGGTCCACTTTTTGGAACATGAGAACTACAGTACACCTAAAATTATCATTATTCTTCTTCATTAAAGCATTAATCGTTTGCATATTTGTTCAATGAATTGGGGCCTTTTCCTCTTCTTTTCATATTTAAGAGGGAAAGTTTGCAGTTTTAAATTAAAATTTCATGAATGTAACATCTGAAATTAAGGTTCCAAAAATATATTTTTTGTGTCATCTTATACCAACCAACAAGTATGTGTATGTGTGTTACGTGGGTTGATGACGGATTTAATTCCAACACAAATGAACAAAACAACACACACACACACTCCCATCAACTGATCATCAATTATTTAAAGAGATGTAAGTAAATATGTATTGGCACAATCAGTAAGTAAACCAAAGATTTTTAATTTAAAAAATATCTAATTCAAGAAATATTTTTTACTTTCTTTGTGTTTAAGACCTGAACAATCTATGTAAATTTGATAAGCTTCAAAGAAGTATTTTATTAAATTTATGATCGTTTGAAAGAGTTGCAAGTTGCAAGTCTGGCTTGGATGAGTGAATGTAGGCGTAGTTGTAAAAAGCTCAGCTTTAAATGTATTTCTTCAATTCATTGGTAAAGCAGGAAAAAGTAGCACATTTTTTAAAAACATATTCAATAAAATTGCGAGGTGAAGAAGTAACGAATTTTTAAATTATGACGGATTTAAATTAAATAAAAACTAGATCAATAAGCGGTTGATCATAAAATCATCATTAATATGTCTAATTTATTTTAGATTCGCGGAAATATATCCACATAATTCTATTTCTTTCTTTTATTGAAACTTTCCTACTTATGAATTTTATATGTAAATAATTATAGATATATGTATAAAATATTGTATTCACCTCTTTATCATCTTGATCATGTTGGTTGTTGAAGTATGTTTTAAGAGTAAGCTTAGATCCACATGTTTTGCATTTGAAGCAACCAGTATGAAAGAAAGTAAACTCTTTCAAGGGGCCAATTCTATCAACTTGATACACGACTTCTTTGCAGCGAAAGCAAGTTGACTCGTAGAAATTAGGTCGGTACATTTTTTCTTATTCAATTCTCTTTTCAACTCCTTCTATTGTAATCAAAATCATATCACTTGTTTCAAGAGTTCTTCTCACCACTTGCTAATATCTATGAAATTCTTACCCTCAGAAGTTCGTAATGTGAGTTTTTTTTTTAAATTCTTCGGAAGAATGAGCTTAATCGTGCTATTAAACTGATAAAAATAATTTCTTTTTTAATTTATAAGAAGAATTAAGTAATTTTCAAGTAAAAATCTCAAACAATGAAAATGAAAATTTCACACGAAAAAGTTTTTTGTTAAAAATTAGAGATTTTTTGTTAAACATCACAATTATAGTTCAATTATAGTCCACTTTATGTCTTTAAACTTTAATCCAACGATAGAAATTTCATTGAAACTTTTGAAAACAAATAAAAATTTATCGTCCACGCCTTACTTATAATTTATACATAGATGAAGTTATTTTTAGGAGAAAAACACTAAAAAAGATTTCAATGCATGCTTCGACAAAAATCCTCGGAATTTTTAACGCAAATCTGATTTTTTAAAGGAAATTCATATATGTAGATCTTATTTATTTTTTAACACTCTAAGAGATAACATTAGAAAGCACAATTAGAGAAAACTTTTTAAAACTCAATACACTTGCTGGCTGATTAGGGAATTTGTGATATAATCAACAGCTGTATTATTTCTTTTCATTAAATTGACAAATACCTATTTTATATTTAACACTTGTCTACCTAGTTGAATGAAACACAAACACTATCAAATACTAAATATAATGAATTAGGTACTATGCGTAACTGGAGTATTTTTTTTCTCCTCGCGAAGAAAACGGAAAGCGACCGATCTCCACACACCGTGCCTCTCAAATGAAACTTATTTTGATGTTATTTTTTTTTCTCTTCTCGCAGACTATTATATACGTATGAACACCACAGCATTGCTGCTGCTTTTTTACTTTGAATTTTTTAAAAACAGACATTTCTTGTTTGACTTATTGACTTTTTAAAAACGTAGAAGAAACTTCCCAAATTTTTAACCCTTTCTTTATATTCTCTTTTTCTAATTATTATTTGCAATCAGTATTGATAAATATTTTTGCTTTCTTTTGAAATGTCTGAAAGATTTCTTTATTTCAATGAAAGTAAGAAATATTTTAAAAATCAGTCTGAAAAATTTTGCAATATATTGCAATTGAGCTTTTAATTTAGTTTTTATTTAAAGCACTTTATTTTTTTGAAAGAACTATCACTTACACTTTATTTAAAAAACTTTATAATAAATTCCTCTGAATATTCTATCTTGAACAGAGAAAAATATTTTTTTATTTCAACCTGTCTTCATGTTAATACCTATTTCATGAAATTCTTGAGTTTTGTGTAGTCCGACCGATCGGCGAATTTGATCCAGCATAATCCAAAAATCAGAAAACCCGAAAAAACTTTTGTTTTAAAGATGGCGCTTTTGAAAACACGAAAATATGTTTAAAGTTATATTCATAAGTTAGAAGTCTCAAAATAAATAGATATAGACATGATTTTACGAAATCGATTACAAATATTTGGAGAATAATAAGGAAATATGTATTCCCCTATCGCATACATTTAATATTTTGTTGATAAAAAGAGCTTTTCGAGATAATAAGGTAATCATTAATCATTCCTTTAAAGAATTAAAAATTACCTATTTAAGTTTATACTCGAAAATGAACTGATCTAAGTTAGGAATTGATAATATCTAAATAAATTGTTAAAAATATATATTTCATTGATATTTTATCATTGTATCAGACATCGAATATTTTAACATAAGTGAAACATTAGACCTTAGAAATTATGCATTAATAAGTAGTACCTAATATGATTAGATATTTGCTTTGTAAAAAACAATATATATTAAAACAACAAGAAATCATGTTTTACCAAATTTTTCTTATGATCTTGTATCCTTTCTGTGAATATATTTTGTTAAAATTTGAAGTCCCCATATGAATTACGAAATATCTACTTCAATTGAGTATATACATTGATTTATTATTATGAAAAGGTAATAATGAAAATATCTAACTAGATACTCGCCACAAAAAATTAACTATGACTTATTATTGAATGTTATCTACCACTCCCCTTCAAAATACTTTTATATCAATTGAAAAACTCCCGGCGGACTTCCATTTAAAGAAAGGCGGAGCTTAAAAGAAGAAAAACATTACGAGATCTTTTTCAAATTGTGTGAGATTTTTGAAGAAGCAAGAAATAACACAAATATCTCAAGATTTTTTATATCAAACATAAATTATTAGAAGTCATTTTTAGCAGGTTGTATAAGATAATGATATGCATGTTGTTAAATAAATTATGAATCATTATAAAGGACAGAAACAAAACTTTCCCTCTCAATTCACTCTTCCTAGTGTCTGTGATCGAGATTGATATGAATTTACATAATAACAATAATTATATGATTAGTGATAAATTCTAACTATTTAAAATTAACTCACCTATCTAAATGATTGTTACAGAATATTTAGGGGACTTCAGAAGATAGAAAATTTATTTGATGAACTTGAGTCAGTGGTTTATAATGCTACCATAAATATTTTGCGTTTTCTTCGGTTATATAGGTACCTATGTCTATTAAAATATATTAATAAAAACACATAATCCTTGAAGTCGAGAGTTAACCGACAAGAGATTCCTTCTCTTACAGTAGATAATATCTACTAGATATCCTACTTCCAGTATGAACCTTTCACTTTTTTTATATGGGATTCAATGCTTATACTTTCAATTATTTCTTTTAAAGAAAAACTAAAATCTTCAATCCCTGTTTAATTTTTAAAAGAATATTCCTTCATTATTATAACACTTTAATTATTAACACCTCAAGGAGAATATATCACTCATTTAAAAATAAATTGTGCCATCACTTCTGAACAATTCTTAAAAGTTTCTTTCAGTTTCTTAAATCACACATTCAAAAGTATTCAAAAATTTCTTCATTTTTCCCTCGGTTACTGTTTCAACTCTTTATTCTCATTCGTCAGTTAGACATAAATAAAATATTTTACCTTCGATTTATGAGTGATCTCTCAGAGTCTCTGAGTGAAAAATGAAATAAATCATTTTTTCTCACTGATAGTTTCAGATGGATCATTGAAGGGTACAGAGTGGTTTTATTCATTCTTGTGTAACGTAGTAGTATTAAATATAAGTAATTAACCAATCATTCAATAACTTTTCTTATACAAAAAAGGCTAAATTTGTAAAGTTTGTTAGAAACGTGTAAAAAATTTATAAAACGAAAAGTGATAAGCTGGGTGATACGTTTAATTTGTTTCATCACATAGTAAGTGAATTTTTAACAAAATTGTTAAGAAAAATCGAAATTATTATTAATATCGAAACCTGTTGATTGATACATCAACAATGCAATAAGAGATATCTTAATTAAAGTTAATCTTAAAAGCCCAAAGTGACAAGTGTTAAATGCGAATATTCTACAATGATCTTGAAAAGAACCTAAAGAAGCAATGATTATATGACCGATTCGAACAGGAAGAATATTGTTATTTAAAAGAAAACTAAAGTTTAGAAATAATAACAGCGCTTAAAGATTTTATGTGTTTATTGCACCACTTTTTGAAAGTCCGAATCACTACGTTCTTTCGGTTTCTATACCCTTTGTTGTATTCATTCTTTCCTGTCTGATCAAAGCGGCATTTTTTTTTACTTTTTTACTTTTGTGTTTTATGCCGTCGATGGGTTAACTAATTTATTTATATTCTACATACAGCATCTTGGAAAAAATAAATCTTTCATACTCTCGTATGTGAAATTTTACAGAATGTCTAACAGTTTTTTACATCTATGTATAGATACCTATTTTTCTTTCTTAAAAATGAAATAAAACTTTAAAATATTTGATGAATCTCTTTTAGGTACCTCTTATAAAAAAATCTTAAAAGAAAAAGTTTCAAACATTTTAAGTCATTTTGAATAATCTCAGCTTAGCTTTAACATAACTAATATTTCGTTTCTTATTTTACTTATGATTAATTTTTTCATTATATTTAGCAATATTTCTGTATCTCCTCAATGTCAATACAAGACAACTTTATTTCGTCTTCCATCGCAATCTTAAATTGACAGAGAGACTCTGGAGGAAAATATGAAATCTTTGCATATCGTTTTAAAGAAGAAAAAAATGATTAAATACAATAAAGCAAATATGCAGATTCCTTCATTGTACACACAAAAGTCTTTATTCGAAGCAACAACCATGATGATGAGTGAAAAAATAATATTTTTCTTTTCTTGCTTGTATATCGCTCTACAACGAATCTTAAAATGGCTTCACTCACCATTGAAACATACATGTCACAAATTAATGAGATAAACAAACAGAAAAAAAAACTTTTAAGATGAACATAAAAATTTCCAATAAATACTTAGGTACTTGTAGGCAAAAGAAAAAGAAACTAAACTTTTTCTTAAAGCGTGAGTTATTCATTTTATTTTTAATAATTTCTGTGTTTGAATGAGTAAATACTTTTTTCATCTTGAAAGTATATCACCATTAAGAATACATATTCCAGCAAATATCTACCTTTTAATATACACATTGTTGGAATAATGAAAGAAGAATTTACATACAATGTAGTTGGAAAAAGAATTCCTATGAAGTCAACCATTTTGAGTTGGCTTGTGGTACATATTTATCTAAATTTCGCAATAAAAAATGAACTGTCAAATTGTAGGAAAACTTAAAAATGGAGATCTAAAGATGATGCATTTTTAATATTTAACAAAATAGATAATTCAAGGTTTAAAACGTCAAAGCTAGTCAGGGAGATGAGGGTAAATCTGGATCAACATAATATTGAAAACGCAAACAAATTAAGCATTCGAAGATATTCGTAGAGTCAACAAGGTTTCTTGTTCGTTATTCGAAGGAAGAGTAAAAAACCAATAAAAATTGTTGCTTTTAAATATTTAAAAATTCGTAGACAAACACAAAAATACCATGAAGCCGTCCATCTTCGTGACTAAATGTTTTTGTCGTCTTCTTGATGAGCATTGAAATCATTTTATACTTCTTGTCAACGATGACTTCATCAATGAAATAATTGACTCGTTTTAATAAAGCATTTAAATATAAAATAAGATAGAAGTTTTAGTATTTAGAGGAGCTTTAATATTCAGTTACTGATATGTTCATGACGTATGAATAAAGTAAAAATCATATTAACTCTTTCGGAAGTTACTTCCAGAAGTTATAACTTATGATGTATACTGATAAACTTCGTTATAACAACACCTGTTTCTTTATTACTTAAACTTATAAAAGAAAACTTTGTCTTTTCCCATTCAGTGATGACAACCGCAGCTACAACTTCTTATACATTATCTTCAATCGATCTTAAGATTAATTCATCGTCTAATCCCGATGATTGTGAAAGTTCACCTGAAAACGAAGTTATGAAAATAAACGTTGAACCAGCTTCAAAAAGCTTCGAAATGGAACGTAATTTAATGGTAAGCTTGGATGATCGAGATCTTTGGTGTCGCTTTCAAAACTTAACAAACGAAATGATTGTGACAAAAAATGGACGACGAATGTTCCCAGTTGTGAAAATATCCGCTTCGGGACTTGATCCCGGTGCAATGTATTCAGTGCTTCTAGAATTCACGCAAATTGATTCACATCGTTGGAAGTACGTCAATGGTGAATGGGTGAGTTGTAGAATAATGAAAATATGATAAAATGATTGTAGATTAGCCATATTTCGAGAGTTTATGATAATAGCATCTGCTAATTTTTTTACGGTTTGTAACAATAAGACAAAAAAATCAATTAACATGTGAAGCACGATGATAAGCACCGTGTTGTGCATTCTAATTAAGAAATCATATTTGTTTTTTGAGCAGATATAATTTGCGAAAGAATTTACTTTATGTTTATATCTATGTTCGTAACAGGTTCCAGGTGGTAAGGCTGAAACTCCACCAAATAATCCCATCTACATGCATCCAGAATCACCAAACTTTGGTGCACATTGGATGAAAGAACCAATCTCATTTGCCAAGGTGAAACTTACCAATAAAGCAAATGGAAGTGGTCAAATTATGTTGAACTCGTTACATAAGTATGAACCACGAGTGCATCTTATCTTAGTCGGACCTGAACATCGTCATGTCAGAACGTATCCGTTTCCAGAGACGCAATTTATTGCTGTTACGGCTTATCAAAATGAAGAAGTAACTTCCCTAAAAATCAAATATAACCCATTTGCGAAAGCTTTTCTCGATGCAAAAGAGCGGCCCGACTCCGCATATGCACGTGAAAGTCAACCTTATTGGATCTTCCAAAATAATTTTTCCACAAGTTCGTCCCCTTATACGAGTTCTGAAAGATATACAGCACCTAACAGAACACCTCATCGCATCACTCCTTATACAACACAAAAACCTATTACAGTACCAATAAAATCTGTCACGAAATCTTCACCTCCTGCAATATCTCCCCAGTTTAGTCAAAACACAACACCAAGTAAGAGTATGAAATGCCTTCTTAAACTTCATGTATCATTAAATTATAAATTAAATCTTAGGTTTTACACTTCTTGAGCCAACAAATTTTTCTTCTTCTTATCAATCTCCGTCATCATCATGGCAGCCTTCAATGTCATCTGGGTCGTCATATTGGACCAATCAAATACCATGCAATAGCAATTTGTCTTCGACATCAACTATTGTTCAAAATGTGTCACCAACAAGATCGCCGGGATCGCCAAACTATGTTCCCCCATCCACAACAACTTACCACCACTTAACTACTCAAAGTCAAACTTATACACCATCAACAGAGATTTTTCAAGCTAATGGATCACCACAATATACCACTCCCCAAGTGCCCATCGTTCCTGTGCCACAAAGTCATCAACTGTACTACCCTCCATCTCTTTCACCAACTCATCAAATCTACAATAATGTTATAAGTCCAAGTGGTTTTAGTAACTTTGGCTATGGCACAGCTGGATGGCATGGTGGCAGTGATTACGGAATTTTTCAAAGTTCTTATCATTATCAGCCCACTGCTGAATATATTCCTTTGAACAATGACCAAAAGTAAGTGAAAGTTGTCAAAAGTAATCTGATCAAAAAAAAAAAGTTTTTCTTATTAAAGCTCTTACAGCAACTGTGATCAGCCATTATCTGAAGCATCTGAGAAACCTCAAACTGATTCAGATGCTGCTGCTTTACCAACATATCAGAATGTATCAAATGAGTGTATACATGAGACATCATCGTGCAATCGATCACCGTCAAATGATGTTAACAGTAGTAACAAAAATAATTCTTTTAATAATAAGAAAAGTAATTGGATTTCTTCGATGACTGAAGCTACAACAACATCGAAAATTGTGTAGTTAACTTTAAAGAATGA
Source organism: Clunio marinus (assembly GCA_900005825.1). Classification (NCBI taxonomy): domain Eukaryota; kingdom Metazoa; phylum Arthropoda; class Insecta; order Diptera; family Chironomidae; genus Clunio; species Clunio marinus. The sequence continues at coordinate 871,780 of CVRI01000035.1, read as the reverse complement.
CTCATGTATGATTGCTATGAATATAGGTACTGAAGTTGTTGACAGATTTCGTCCGTGAATTATCCCCCTTAGATTTATTGTATCATGTTAGATCATAAAAAATGAAAAGAAAAATAGTGGAGACAGAATGACGAAATAAACAAAAAGGGTTGATGTACAAAATATAAGATTTGTTTATTTTTCTTCTTTAAATATTCTCATTTATGCGTCTTTTTGTTTCTGTATTTTTTTATCAATGCAATTTGTAAATATATTTTATGTTGTGAAAGAGAAAAACAGAAAGGAAAAAAATTAAAACATTATTGGCTTATTCTTTACAGTTTCGAGAACATAGTTGGTGAACCTTTTAAGAAACTTTGGATATTCTTTTTTATAAACAGCACGTAAAATTGTGGGCTTAACCCAGCCTCCAGGGTTAACGGAGGAACAATATGCGATTTTGCATGTGAGATCGTCGCGTGTCATTTGTTCACCACTTTTCAGGGGCCGTACAAATGTTTGGCAAAGCAGAATCACAGTCAAGAAGATTCTTATACATTTTCCTTGATTAGCAGGCTATAAGAAATAAAGAATGAATAAAAATAAAAGGAATATCTTTGATCCATGGAGATATTAGAACTAACCGGATAAAAAGGACTATCAGTTGAGTGATTACAAACAATCCATGCATCGTGTGCATCTGGCTCAATTCCTTCTTGAATCGATCTCATATGCGACCAGAATAAAGCGTCACGTTGATTTGCTGGCCATATTCTTTTATGTGTTTGAAGAAAAACGAGTGTGTCTTTTGAAATCTCTTCTAATATATGACAATCTTCAAGTGTTGTCTCCCAATCGTTACGATAGGCTGGATCGAAAAAATAATGACACATTTCTCTGGCTGTACATCCTTTGATGACATGACATGACTTTAATGGATCCATTACCATTCCATCAATTTCTTCTTCTCTTCGATACATCTTCATTTCCCCTTCTTCTGCAAACAATTGCCAGCCAGAGTTATCATCGCTAACTCCTTGTAAGGCGTGATGCAATTGTTCATCACAAACTTTTGATATTTCTGGCCATAGTGAATGATACTGTGCAAGCTTTCCGGTTCCAAAATCATCATCTTCATGAGCAATTGGAATGACATGGCCAGCTTCAATTTGCGTTTGTTGTTTTTGCAACTTTAATTTCACTCTTATCTGTCGTACTTCTTCAATCTTCTCAAGACCCGTTTCGACAGCATCAAAAAATTCATCTTCAGGTATCGTTGAATGTGGACCTTCTTCTTCCATGTCTGGACCAATTGTTGAAGCTTTTTTATATCTAAAGAGTTCATCCTGACTTTGTCTGAAAATCATAACTTTTACAAAATAACATTTCACAAATTAATATCGCATTTAAACTCACTTTAATTCATCTTGTAATTTTTTTCGCTTTTCAAACTCTTTTTCTAGTTTCTTGTTCAGATCTTCTTCTTTTGAAACGATTAATTCGAGACAGTTATTGAGTGTTGATAAAACGACTGATGTTGTTTCACGGAATGTTATTGCTTCGCCTTTAAAATCAACTGCTTTTGGACCACCACATTCAGTATCTACATTTATAATTCCTTTAATTGAACAAAAGTCGAAGTAACGTTGAAGAGTTGATATTTGTTCATTCAGAATGTTACGATATGTGTCGATCTCGTCAAGCTTTTCTTTTATATTGCGACTATTGTGTTTAAGAGAACTTCCGCTAGTAGTCGATAATGTATTTGATTGTATCGAAACAGTACTACCATGTCGTTTTAATTGGTTCAACTCATCCTCGATCTATATTTGCAACATTGAAATTAAATTAATTAAGTTATTAAAATCAAATAGAAATGCAATCAGCAAATTTTAATTACGTGGAATGATTTTAAAACTTCAACCCAATTCTTCTTGTCTTCTGGATTTTCAGCTCGAAGATACCAAACTAAATTATTTACAGAGATATCGAATCGACAATCGTCAATGTCAGATTCTTTAACTGTGGCCTTCTCCAAACAAATTGCACCACGACAGCCAAAATCAGAATCTTCTTCTGATTTGTAGTACGATAATGTCGAATCTTTAAGGACAATAAATCGCAACTGCCACCCATGAATATCTGTAATTGAACAATGATTTGAAGTCTATAATTATGTTTACAATTTTCAATTCATTCTAAACACTTACAATTTGTCCATTTCATTAAAAATCCTTTCAATTCCGCGGAATCTATTGAGTTTTCATCTATGTCACTCTCATTTCGAGATTCTTCTCCTGTCATTGCTTGAAAATGTTAAAAAGTAGAGTAAATACAAGAAATTTTAAATCTTCCCTTCTTTGATTACTGCTTAAAATCTCTTCAAATTTTTTTTTTTTGTGTTTTGGTTGTGTGCGTTCAGTTGACCTTTTATTATTCTTACATAAATGTTCGTTGAAAGCTACTTCAATCAATTGAAAGTCAATCTACTCAATATCATTTTATCTAATGAAAAAAAAATAATTAAACATTCAATTCTACATACCTAACTATACTTATTATAGTATGTAACAATTGTTTTAATAATTTTTTATGAGTATACATGTGGAATATTTTGAGATATTGAGATATTAAATGGAAACCTTACACACGATATTTGCATGTTTGATAAAAAATCAAATGATGAATAAATAATTAGGTATAATACCTGGAATAAAATTTGTAACTAATTATTGCAACATTAATAAAAAAAATATGGAAATACTTTGAGAGAACATAATATTTATTTTAAACTTTCTAGATACTTATTACATATCTAAATGATGACTTAGAGTTGTTGTATTTGAAGACTTCTTAATATTAAATATGAAAGTTAAGTTAGTTAAGGAAAATGGAATTATCTAAATTTTTACTTAATTTTCACTAAAGTAAGGATGAGCCATGGCCTGTTCAGCATTTGCTCGTAAAGTAGGACGACAAACAAGAAGTTTCTGAAGTAAATCTCTTCCTTTCATATTCAATGGTACAACTTGACTCCAATTGCCAATGTGACAATACACTACAATAGAAAAGATGATAAATTTGTTCATTTTCTCATTATAATCTTACATGTAAAAGGTTTGTAATCAGGTAATTGTGTCAGGCCAGGCCAGGTCTCTTCAGTAGGAGTGCCAAGCAATTTGAAGATTCTCTTTAATTGATCATCTACATCTGAACCCGGAAAAAGAGGGCGCCCTGCATTGGCAAGCTCAGCGAAAATGCACCCAGCAGACCAACAGTCAATGCTTGTTGTATATAATTTAGCTCCGAAAAGAACGTCTGGTGGACGATACCAAAGTGTAACAACCTCTGCTGAATAACACTTAACTGGTATGCCAAATGCACGAGCAAGTCCGAAGTCAGCTAACTTTAGCTCATTATTTTTATTAATAAGCAGGTTTTGAGGCTTCAGATCACGATGCAACACATTGTGACTGTGACAAAAGGCGAGTCCCTTTAGAAGCTATAATTGTGAATTAATTTATTTTTCAAGTATTATGAAAACTTAAGATTATTATTCATACCTGATACATGAATGATTTGACAATTTCAGGAGATATTTCTCCATTCAGTGAATCGAAATATTTTTTCAAATCTTGATCACAATGCTCAAAAACCAAAGTTAATTTCTTATCACTATGTAGAACGTCATATAAGCGAACTATGTTTTTATGTTTAAGTTCCTTTAGTAAGCATATTTCCCGCAACGCACTGGAAGGAACACCTTCGTCATCTTCGTCTGAAATGTAATGAAAAATATTTTTAATTACAAAGATGTTAATTCGATAGTAATGTCAACTTCGAGATAAGCTTTTGAACTTCCATACCTAATCGAACTCGTTTTAGCGCTACAATTTCTAATGTTTCTCTATTCTTTCCTTTAAATACTGTTCCATACGTGCCTTCACCAATCTTTTCGAGTTTTTCGTATTTCTGCATTTTTAATATTTCTTTTGATTTTCTCTTAGAGAAAATGGATTCAATTCAATTAAATCACTGCAGGTTTTTCTTATCTCTTTTTTAAAATATATGAAAGAAATTAATTATAGCTTCTGTAATTACACAGTCAATATGTTCTGAAATGTATTAACTGTGTTAAAGAGAGTACTTTCTTCATGAATTGCTTTTAAATTCGCTCTATTAGTTTATTTTCACAAAATACAATTCAAAGCATCAATGTTTGCCCCCCAGCCTAAATTTAGATTCGAAAGGGCGTGCAAGTAGTGTAAATGTTTTTCCTTTATTCACTTGACTTCTTGTTTCATCCTTTCAATTTTCAGTTAATCTTGGAGAAAATTGTAATTCTTAATTGCACTTTAAATATTATTTACGATTTATTATTAAAAAAGTAAGAATTTGCTCAATATTTTTTCATTGAGATGTTATGATTTTATTAATTTCATTAACTATATCATTTCGTTTCACCCATCTCAATGCTTTAAGTAACATGTCATAAGATTTGTATTGTCTTTCATATTGATCGAGGAAAATAATAATATTAGCTCTTGAATCCTGATGTCGTATTAGAATTTCATCAATTTGATTATCCGGAAACATCAGATATCTGGTTATTTTCTTGAATTCATCTTTTATAGATAAGTTATTGGCAATGACACGAAAAATTCTTTTTCTCCTTTCATTTTCGCTTGAATCAACAGCTGATGGTGCTGATGAAATTTGTTCATCGCTAATTTGTTTGCTTCTTCTTCTGTCAGCTAATGAGGAAATGTTTATAATAATTGGATAAAAGAAGTATTAAATCAACTGACCATATTTGTTATTTCTAACATCTTGTGTTGATTCTAACATTAATCGTTGATAAATCGCTAAAAGCTGGGAGAACTCGTTGTTTGATATTTTTTCAGAAAATATTTTCAGCGATTCCATCTGTTCTTGATTTGAGCTTGATGTTGGCCATAAACTTTTACGAATAATTATTGCAAACAAATCTTCAATATTTTTGACTTTTTCCAATTTTCTATTAGATTCAATTCGATCACTGAATTCGTGTTTCATTTTAGGCAACAAGTCATGCCTTTGTTGACACTGAATTAGGATAATTTTACAAAGTCGTTTTAAAATTTCTTCGCAATTCATTGAAAATGGAATTGAATCTCGAAATTGTTCCATAATTAATATTAGGTATCTATATGAAGTGTTGAAACTTCAACAATATTGTTATGGTCAGTCAGACATCACTCAATACGTCAGAAATATTTAGTGATGGATTCTTATCTTAATTCCATTAAATCTCTTTGTAACTCATTTCATTCTTTCATTTTGTCCAAGCACACATGTGTACATATTTATGTCTAAGATATTTTATAATTAAATTTAAATGTCAGCAAGTAGGTATCTTGTAAAATGAACGAAGAAAAATATTGAAAAGATTTCAACTGTTTTCTAATATTTAAAAATTGACAGTTCTATTACACACCTAATATTTAATCCGTCATACTTACACCGCACGTACGGAATTGTTGAAATAATGAAAAACACAGGATCGCAGGCGTCATATGACCAGTCATTATATGAAATTCAAACACAAATCAATTATTCTCTAAAATTATTAATAATATTTAAAAAAATTATTTATTAAAATCTTAATCATAGCTTTTATCTCACTTATTGTTACTGAATTTAAACCTCAGATTTGAATTTCTTCTACATATTTTAATGAATCTGTGAAGAAAATTGTGGAGCCGGAGTTTCAGTTCTTTGTTTTACACCATATTTCTCGTTTATACTACCATTTTTATTTAATAACGTTTAATAAATACTATAAAATGCGAATACAATATGCACGCGATGCATAATATTGTAATAACACTGATAATATAGAATAAAAAGTATAAAAGTCATCAGAAACTTGATTAGATTTAATTTTAAGCGGTTTAAACTTTGTTTATAATTTTGTGAATCAATCGATTTCATTATTATAACACGAAAAAAAATGTCTACAACTGATAAAATTCTTTATCCAAATCAATTGAAACCCGTTACCGAAGATTTACGCGACGATGAATTGATCCGTAGATTAAAGGTTTGTATAAGAAAACTCGTGTGTAAACTATTGTATCAAAATGTTTATTATGCTTCTATTTCGGCATGATACGCAGGCATTGTCATTAACACTGCAAGCGATGGGCCAAGATGATGAGAACTTCAGTCGATACACACCACTGGCTGTTCATCTTGTAAAAGATTTTTTCTTGAGCCACGATTCCAAGGACGTTCAGCTTCTGGTCGCTTGTTGTATTGCTGACATTCTAAGAGTGTTTGCACCAGAAGCTCCATACAAGGAACCTGATCAAATAAAGGTGCATAGTCAAAATACAATAGCTAGTGATGAATAAAATTTAATTACCTAAAATACTTTTAGGAAATTTTTGAATTCCTCATTCGTCAACTTAATGGATTGAAAGATCCAAAAGATCCTGCATTTAAGCGCTACTTTTACCTTCTCGAGAACCTCGCCTATGTAAAGAGTTTCAATATGTGCTTTGAGCTTGTTGAGAGTCAAGAAATCTTTTGCTCTCTCTTTAGCTTGATATTTAAGATTGTTAACGATGAACACAGTGAGAAGGTGAAATCATTCATGCAGGAGATTCTCGTTCCTCTCCTATCTGAGTCAGATTCAATATCTAATGAGCTTCTGGATATTATTTTTATAAACATCATAGAGCCAAATAAAACACAAAGGAAGAATGCTTACAATCTAGCAAAAGATCTGATTAAGAAGACCACAGACTCGCTAACGATGTATGTACAAGCATTTCTGAATGAAGCATTAATGCAGGATAAGCCTGACAAGTCATATCAGAGTTCTAAACGAATCTACGATCTCATCTACGAATTAAATGTTATTGCACCTTCCTTGTTGCTTTCAGTCCTTCCTCAACTTGAGTGCAAAATTAAATCATCAAATGAAGGTGAACGTTTAAAAGCGGTCGCACTTCTAGCACGAATGTTTAGTGAGAAGGACTCAAAATTAGGGAAGCAACATACAGTTTTGCTCAATCATTTTCTAGGACGCTTTTTGGATATTGCTGTTGCCATTCGAATAAAATGCGTTCAAAGTACGATGCACTTTTTAGTGAATCATACGAATCTTCGTCCAGAAATTATAAACGTGTTAAATGGTCGACAACATGATTCAGATGAGAGTGTTCGCTATGAAGTTGTTAACTCAATTGTGGAAACAGCAAGACGCGACTATATAATTGTAGCAGAATCACCGGAACTTTTAGCGATTCTTAAGGAACGCTCACAAGATAAAAAATTTAAGATTCGACGAGCTGCCCTTAATGGGTTGGCTTACATTTACAATAAGCATCTACAAGCAGTTCAAGCGAGTGAAGCAACTATTGAATCGCCTCTTGATACAGCAAATTGGATTCAGATCAAAATTCTTAATGGTTATTATCATGCAACTCTTGAAGATCAACTGTTAATAGAGCGACTTCTAATCACAAACCTGGTTCCGTACACACTTCCAGCCAGTGAAAAAATGAAAGCTCTTTACAAACTCTTTGCGACGATTGATGATCATGCGATGAAAGCTTTTGTAGAATTGCAAAAAAACCAAATGAAAATGCGTAAAACTGTGATGGATTGGATTAAGCTGCACAAGATCAAAGAAACGCCTGAAACACAAAAGGAAGTGACAAAGAAAATGAATATGTTAATGAAACTTTTTCCCGATCCTCTAAAATCACAAGAATATCTCGTAAAGTTTTCAGCTCATTTACGAAAGGATAAAATGATTTTGATGGATATGGAAACCATATTGAGACGAGATGTTGACAATAAAGCGTGCACTGAGGCAATGACGAGCATTTTGAAGAAACTAGGAACACCAATAATGACGAATATTTATTACAACACAGTTAAGATTCTATTAAGTCGAATTGCAAGTGTTATGATAGATCGTGAAGGTATTGAAGTTCTCATTCAATTGATTGAGAGTCAGTTAAATCTTGCAGTGAAAATAGCAAAGAAGCTTGAAGATGGCCACGAAGTTGATGATGATGACGACGAAGATGATGAAGATAAGCCCGACAATGCAGTTTTAGATAATCTGAAACTGAAACCTGAAGACACTGGATCCAAAGGATTAAATTTGTTGACAGTGTTGATTTATCTGTTTCCAGCACACTTTTTACACGACTCAGTACTGCGTCCAATGATGGCATTGCTGAGCTTCGAGTTGAATTTTGTAGCTGCTAGCATTTTCAAAGCATTGACACATCTCGGAAGATTCAAATCACTTATCGATTCACATCCTGAAGTTCTTGAAGATCTTGCACCAATTTGTAAACATTTTGCATTCAATGGAACACCAAAACAAGCAAAACATGCAATTCGATGTCTCTTTGTTAATTCAAATTCAAATTCAATTACAAATGCAGATAAGGATAATGAAAGCGTTGAAGAGACGAACAGGAAAAGAATCAAAAAACAAATTGATCACATTTTTCAAGAAATTGTTGACGCAACAAATCAAAATTTAAATGTATCATCAGAACATTATCGAACGGCAATTGTGTCATTCGGTCACATTGCATATAACCTGCCTGAACGATTTAATATCCCATTGAAGAACATAGTGTCGAGAAAGATAGTAAAAGACTTGTTAATTGGCGATCTTCCTGATGTTCGTCAACATAAAGCTGTTGGTGACTGGTGTGATGAAGAACAATTGTCGGAAGAAATTCGTTGTCGTGTTGAAGGATTAAAAGCAATTGCAAGATGGCTTGTTGGGATGAAAGACAACGTAGTCGCAGCACAGAAAACTTTTAGAATGCTATGTGCATTTATAAATAAAGCTGGCGATATCCTTGATAAAGGTCAATTGAGTGAAGCAGAGAAAGCTTGGCTAAGAGTGGCTGCTGGCAATGCGATGTTGAAGATATGTGAACAAAAAGGTGTCGGAGATGAGTACAATGCAGAACAATTTTTGACTTTATCTACTTTGATGGTAAAAAAGAAATTTGATGATAATTTCAGTTCTAATCTTGCTTTCTTCCAGAACGATCCAGTTCTCCAAGTGCGTGAATTGTTCTTAAAGAAACTTCATAAAGGTTTGTACAAAGGAATTCCTCATAAATGTCTACCACTCGATTTTATGGGAATCTATTCGATGTGCGGTCGTGAGACTGATAAAAAGTAAGTTTAATTAACACTTTCCTTTTAAATTCATTTTTTATTTGTTCTGTTGTTCAGACTAGGAGAACAGATGAAGAGTAATTACGAGGTGGATGTGAACCATCGACGAGAATATGTAAAAACATTTTCCAACGGTGGAAGTAAGAGAAATTTCTTTAGTTAATTTCCATAATTTAATTTTCTATCTTCTCACCAACAGTTGAAGGCGCTTTGGGCCAATTAGCAAATATTTTACCTGACTACATCCTGCCCTTCGCTGTGACAGTTTTGTCACACAGCAATCTTCTTGAAGATCGAACGAACATTGACGAGCTGAAAATTGCTGAGAAATGTTTAAGTTTTATTCTTGAGCCGCTCATCAACAACAAAGATACTTTCTGCTTTAGTCTTTACAAAAATATGATTGAAAAAATGAAAAATGCCAAAAGCGCCTATCAGCCACACAATGATACCATCAATGAAGTAAAATATTCTTTTGAATCATGCTTGCTAAATGAAATTATCATTTTTTAATTATTTTTTCCAGAAATTATGGACACTCTGTGACCTCTCATTACATCTCATTCTTACAAAACTTAAGAACGTGGATACGCGCGAGTATTCACTTGACCAAGTAAACATTCCTCGGATGTATTTTCAAGAGCAAGATACAAACTTTAAGAATGAGCACAACTACTTGTCATTGGAATTTAAAAGTCTTTTAACAGCTACATCTACGAACGATTCTGGAAATGCCACTGTAAATGCTGGACCAGCACCAAAACGTTCTGGAGAAATTGTCGTGGCATATGATCAATCTAAACGGCTGAGAAACGCTTAAAGATTTCATTAAGAAAATACATTTAATTCATAATTTCTCTTTTCCTTTCATTTATAATCAATTTTTTTTCGTGGTTTTCTTTGAATTTATTGCTCTTAATGTTATTCGTATTAAAAGAAATTGTGTTTCATATTTAACTGAAGCGTCGGTTTGTGTTTTTATGTTTTTAATATATTTAAGAACTTCAAAGCTCCATTATGGTTTTTACTTTATTTGGATCAAATTGTCTCTTTCCTATGTTGTAGATATAGATTTTTTACAAAAACATAACATACCGGCCTCTTAATTTATCATTAATTTTCATATCGTTTGCTGTAAAGGCACCAAAAATCTTTCACGTGATCTTCAACAGGAAACGATATTTCAATATTTTTTTTCTTCTCTTCGATTGAATGGATTTAAGTTACAGAGTAGATTTAGAATTCGTTTGATTAATTTTAAACATTTAGTATTAGTTTACTTTCAAAGCATTAAAGTTTAAATTAAAACATGGAATTGTATAGATAAGTTGATTAAACAAAAATACAAACTTTTTTCTTCCTCATTTTCGTTTTTCTTTGGATCAAATAAAATCACTGGAATTAATAAACAGTTTAGGAGAAAATAAAACATAAGAAACATCGAGTAATTCTTTTCTTTTTTTAATTTAAATGGAAAATAAAACTTGAAAATTACATTTATGAAGAAACTACATGAGCTGAATTAAGTCTTGATTAAGATGATTCAACTAGGAGATACAAACATTTTGAATTCGGAGCTTCACGAATGACGCCTTTAATTCGAACAGTATTTGATGTTGTTTTTGATTGACAAGGTACGGTAGGAGCAATTCGCATTGGGGTTGACTTTCGACGAGAAGTTTCATTAGAGAATAAAGTTACATTCTGCTGTCGACTAAGAGACATCGAACCATTACTTATCGAAGGATTATATTTAGCAACAGAAGAATCTTGATCACTGTCTCCATCGGATCTGTAAAGAAATAAAAATCTTTGTAAATTAAGATATCAAAGAAAATTCAACGATCTCAAATTGACTTTTTCTTCTTCGTGTACTTGCGTTGAAGCTTCTTTGACTCATTCCTTAGTTTAATTTTAGACGATAATTTAATTTTTGAAGCAGTTTTAGTTATTTTCGAGGAAACTGAACACTTTTGATCATCTATCGATTGGAGATTTTCTTTATTTGAATCTTTCATTCTTTTCTTGTATTTTCTTTTAGATTTTTCAACAGAAAAGTTATTTTGATTTACTGAGCTGATAATTTATTAATTACCTATTATAGGAATTTAACAACGTTTTCAATGACTTACCTGTAAATCAAATCATCTAAAATTTCAGCAGAAAATTTTTCAGCGTTTTCATTGCTATTTTTCAGTCTTCCACCAACTTCAATGTTTGACATCTTCATGAAGAGTAAAAATGAATTTAAAATTTTAATTGTCAAATGTTACTTTGACGATGATTATTTTTTACCTTAGACTTTTGTGAAAATGTTTCATTTGGGATTTTCGAACGTCGATGTCCTTTGTACAAATTGACATCAAGGCCATCTTGGCGTATGATATCTGGGAGAATTCTTCTACGAGCATTTATAAACCAATTATTGATTTGAAGATTCGTCAAACCAGTTTGACGTGATAGCATCACTTTTTCTTCTTCTGTTGGATATGCGTTGAAACGATGATTCCACAGCCAATTTTTAAGAACATCGACTGCGTTTTTTGGCAGATTTCCCCGCTTCCTGCGTTTATAATCTGATCCATAAATTTCATTTCCATAAGAAAAAACTTGATCTGATTTGATTATTTCTTCATTTGTAACATTGTTAAGTTGTTCATCGTTAATGTTTCCACCACTGTCAATAAGGCTGAGGTTCTCTAAAAATTTGTAAAATGGAAATTTGAATTTAATATCAATAAATATCACCAATAAAATATCTGTTTCAGCCATTTTTTATGTGTCAATCAACAACTAAAGAAAGAGAACATTTTTTTCCATAACTACAGTTATTCTAATCAAAATCTTGTATTGTAAGATGTCTAAAGGACTTTCATCTTTACAGCAAAAATCTATGACTATGTTGATCAATTTATGTCATCCTTTTGGTTGTTTGACATGTCATTGTTTGACACAAATCTGACATTTCTTTTGACAACACAAACGTTAAAAATTGAAGGTGGATAAAATAAGGAATTGAATATATTAAAAATAAGAGCATATTTACTGCTGTTTATTTCTATAGTTATAAAGGTAATGTTTACCTGCTTTCACTTGTGATTTTTCCATAATTCAAATTAAAATTCAAATAAAGGAAATGTCGAAGGAAAATTCTTTCTTAACATTCAAACACCTCCAATTCTGATTTGTTTCGTTTATTATAAATTGCAATTATATTTAAATATTGTTTAATAAAATGGAGTCACAATTTTAGCACACTGAGAAATACAAGATGTGAATAACTTAACCACTGCTGTTTACAATATTTATTTAAAGGCAAACGAGTTTTTTAATTTTTTGGTCAAAATATAAGAGATGATGTATATTACAAGAGAAAAGTATACTAAAACAGAACTTCGAATTTTAGTTTGTTATGAAATTGTGACAAGGTTTTAGTGAAATAAAGTTTGTCGACAATTTTGAAATTGATTTGGGAAAGAATTAAATTATTCATTCAAAATGGACTTACTGGTAAGTGAAAAGAACCAACATATCAGCAATATTTAACAATAAGAAACAATGCGATTTCCATTTAGAACCATTGTTTAATGTTAATTTTCATTGATGATGTGGCCAATCATAATTTTTTCCTTATTTTTATTATATCAGGAACCAACTCTTTATACAATCAAAGGCATGGTGATACTGGATAATGATGGCAATCGTATTCTTGCTAAATATTATGACAAAAATGTTTTTCCAACTGTAAAAGAGCAAAAGCAATACGAGAAAAATCTCTTTAATAAAACACATCGTGCAAACGCCGAAATTATTATGCTTGACGGACTCACTGTGGTCTACAAAAGCAATGTGGATATGTTTTTCTATGTAATGGGTGGAAAACAAGAAAATGAACTAATATTACTATCAGTTCTGAACTGTCTATTTGACACTATTAGTTTGATTCTCAAAAAGAATGTGGAGAAACGTGCATTGCTTGATAATCTTGATGTTGTAATGCTGGCATTCGATGAAATCTGTGATGGAGGGTGAGAAGTTAAAAGTTTAATATTCTTTAAATCGCTTTTTCCATTTTATCAATTATTTTAGAATAATTCTTGATGCAGATCCTTCCAGTGTACAGAAGCGAGTTGATTTGCGCAATGATGAGCTTCCATTGGGAGAGCAAACTGTAGCACAGGTAACTAATGCTCTACATGGATTATTTTGGTAGAAGTGATAAATTGGAGAAAGTCAACAATGTTAAAGTATAAAAAATTCAAATGTCAATTCCATTCAAATCATATTATTCTTTAGAGAAATTAATAATTAGTAATGTGCCATCAAAACTACCTATTATTTTTCAAAGAAGAGTTTCGACAATTCATGATTTGATTAAATATTTTAATATAAAAATCATCATAAAAGGAAAATATGTAAACAAAAAGAAAACTAACAAATAGTAGACAAATAATTCTTAATAAGTAAACATGCATTTTTCGTAGATAGAATTAACTTAAACTTTCTTCTTTGATTTTTCAGGTTTTCGCTTCAGCTAAAGAGCAACTTAAGTGGAGCTTATTGAAATGAAAATTAATTCTAATATTTCCATCAATTTTCTTTAATATTAAGCTTTCAATTTTTTATTGTCTTGTTCTATTTTATCAATAAATTATGTAGGATTTTGAAAAAATAAAATTTAACTTTTGTCTATTGCTAATGAAACTTTGATTTTCGTCAACATCTTTGCTTATAAAATGTATGCTTTTTCAAAAGAAAAACAAATGTTTCAGGAAATTATTTATTTGTTAACATCTTGTTTTATTCTGTATTTATTAAATAATAATGTTTTATCATGGGACGATCCCCAACAAAATAAAACCTGGTCATGATTTTTGAACCATTATTTCTGTTTATCTCAATTTCCTCTTCACTCATAAATCTATCTAATAGGTATTTGTAACTATGTTATAATTAGATCGATGGAAATTAAAAATAAATTTTCATTAAAAATCGGCGGAAAACATTTTCGAACATAATTTTCGAATTGATAAATAGTAAACAAACAATCAACCTAGATACCTATAAATAATAAATAATGTTTAAATCTCAGTTATTATTGAGAAATTATTGCAAAGTTATTAAATTACTTAAAAATGATAAGAAAATAGTTATCAGAAATATCACATCCAAACTTCAGGAACCTGAATTGACTTCTAAAATTCCTCCGGGTCGTGGGACAAAGAAAATTTCGCCATTTGGTTACCTGCTTTTGGTAATGTTCTATTAGACTTGCAATGATTGTTAAATATATGAAGAATTACTTTTAGTCTATTCCTATTACGGCATTTGGATTGGGTTGCTGGCAAGTGCAGAGAAAATCATGGAAAGAAGACTTGATCAAACAATTAGAATCACAATTAAGTCGAGCTCCAGAAAATCTTCCTGATGACTTGGAACACCTTGAATCGATGGAATATCAAACAGTTGAAGTTGAGGGACATTTTTTTCATGAAAAAGAAATGTATTTAGGTCCAAGAGGATTAATAAAACCAGATGCCATTGAATCTGGCGGTGGTTTGATTTCACAAAGAAATTCAAGTTCTGGTTATCTTGTGATTACACCATTCAAGCTTGAAAATCGAAACGAGACAATTCTTGTAAATCGTGGTTGGGTGTCACGTCAGAATTTGGATCCAGAAAAGCGAGCGAAAGGACAGATTCAAGGCACAATAAAGCTTCACGGAGTTGTGAGACTTCCAGAACCTCGTCCTCAATTCACACAAAGTTCTAATTCTAACATGTTTCTCTATCGTGATTTTCCAAAAATGTGCAGTTTAAGTGGCGCTGATCCATATTTTTTGGATGCAAAATATGAATCAACAATACCTGGTGGGCCAATTGGAGGTCAAACACGTGTCACGTTGCGTAATGAACATTTATCTTACATTGTAACGTGGTACTCACTTTCAGCGTTCACAGCCTTTCTTTGGTGGAAGCAAGTAGTCAAACGTGTACCAATTTAGTTAAAAAAATGAGTTATATCTAGTTAGAATATTCAAACAATAAAAAAATAATTTTTGATTTATGAAGTTAAATAGGCAAAATTATTTTGTTGTAAAACAAAGTTTTATTAGACACTTTGAGAAGTTATAAATTTATTCTGTTCTACTTTCGAATGAAGTTAAAGTTTCATAGACTTTCATTGCTGTCTCTCCCGTCTTCTTCGCTACTCCAAGCATTACGACATCCATTTTCGTCACATTTTAATTTTCCACCAATAACATTTTTCTTCTGTTTGAGAAGTTTTCCAAGATCAATCACTTGCTGTGTGGGTTTCTCATCAAACACCTCATCATCTTCATCGCTTTCGTCAGTGCTACTTGATGCAAAATCTTCCAATGAATGTAATCCTATGTTTTCCTCGGATAAACCTTTTGAATTCCTCTCCTCAATTGGTGCAGCATCTAGAAAGTTGACAAAATTACCTTTTATTCAATTGCCAACTATTTATCAAATACCTTTTGTTGATATTAAAATCAACAGCACAAGCATGAAGAAATTTAAAACTCTACTGTTTTTTGTCACCATCTTTAGGATGATTTCTGTGTAATGAATTAATTTCTTGGTATAATTTTTAAACGTGTGTGAGAATTATGACGGAAAAATGTCTGTTTCAATTTGTTTTTCATCATTACGAACACTGCTCAATTGAGCAAAAGTTAATTCAAATAAATAGTTATGTTTCCTTAAAAGTTTTTGCTCGTCGAACTTGTATGAAGGCATTTGGAAGGTAAATTAGTAAAACACTTGAATAGACAATAAAATAATTTAGTTCATTCTTACGAACTTTCAAAAAGGCTAAAATGCTTCAATCCCAAATATAATAATCTAAAGATCCATCATCAACTCAACATACAGAACTCAACATACAGAAAAAAGTAACAAAATCTCTGGAAATGCATAAATTATTATAAGTAAATTGTTCGATGATCTGCACAAAACTTGACCACAGATTTCTCGAAGTAAGGCTTAAATTTGATTGTTGGAAGTAAAATTTTATTAAAAATAAAAAAAAATACAGAGAAATTGAATTGATTGGGCAATTTGTAATTATCTACCTATATTTTGAATTAAAATTCTTAATTTTCTTTAAGATTTTAGGAATGCAAAACTAGATAACCGTCAAATTAAAATTTTACATGGTTGTTGAATTAAACATTTAGTTTAGGGAGATTAATGATCTTTCACATTACTCTTAATTCACACGAGTAGCACTGCTGAAATCATTAAATACGTGCAACTGGTTTAAGTTCTTGAATAAAAAGAGATAAAAATAATTTGAAACTGAATCGTAGAATTCTATCTAATGATGAATTATTTATTGTTGAGAGATGCTTCCGACTGATCTCATCAATCCTGGTCGGTTAAGTTTCTTCCCGATTGTAATGACATGAAATCCAACATTTTGAAGTTCTTCGTGATTGACAATCTTTCGTCCATCAAATAGATAAGCTGGTTTAATCATCAACTTATAAATACGGTCATAATCCATTTCAATGAACTCATCCCATTCGGTACAAATGACAATAGCGTGAGTACCAACAACTGCATCGTATGGGTCTGTGAAAATTTCAATTGACTTTTTCACTTCTTCAGGGTTGTCTGTCACACGTGTTGATGTGAGATCAGCGATGATTTGAGATTTCTCAACCTAAGCGTGTGAAAAAGAAAGAAATTTTTATCATTTATTTAATTTTAGAGGCCACAAATTAAGTTGATGTAATGAATCAACTTGTACGGTTTTTTTCATTGATTTTTCATTGGTTTTTTAACAAAATTTACCAACACAAAGAAATGAATTTTAATCGATCAAACAAGATAAGTTTGATGGACTGACCACCAAATTGTATTATTTAATAATTAAATAAACAAAAAAGATCAATTACCTTCGGATCATAAATATTGAGTTTCGCTCCTTCATCGAGCAAATTCTTGCAAACAGTTATTGCCGGTGTTTCACGGGTGTCACCAGTATTCTTCTTAAAAGCGAATCCAAAGATGGTCAGCCGCTTTTCGCTGACAGTATTGAAAAGACATTCAATGATTTTTTGTGAAAACCGAGTCTTCTGATATTCATTCATATCAATGACCTTCTGCCAATATTGAGCCACTTCTGGCAAGTTGAGTTTCTCACAAATGTAAACGAGATTCAGAAGATCTTTTTGGAAACAAGAACCACCAAAACCAACGGAAGCTTGAAGAAATTTCGATCCAATTCTCGAATCAAGTCCAATGGCTCGTCCAACTTCTGACACGTCGGCACCTGTCGCTTCACAAACAGCTGACAATGAATTTATACTTGAAATTCTTTGTGCAAGCATTGCATTGGCTGCAAGTTTTGAGAGTTCCGAACTCCACGTATTGGTCG
Organism: Clunio marinus; assembly: GCA_900005825.1. Lineage (NCBI taxonomy): Eukaryota > Metazoa > Arthropoda > Insecta > Diptera > Chironomidae > Clunio > Clunio marinus. Next base: position 854,184 of record CVRI01000035.1, on the reverse strand, counting down.
TTAAAATCTTTTCCTTCGGGATCCATTTGTTGTAAATCCAACAGAGAGTTTCAATAGCCTTTTGACCTTCGGGTGTTTCTTCGCCACCAATTAAAACACGATCTGGATTTATAAGATTTTCGATTGCAGTTCCTTCAGCAAGAAACTCGGGATTCGAGAGAATCGAATATCTTACGCCTGTGAATTTGTAAAATTATATTTAAAGAAGGAAAAACAAATTAGGTTGACTTACCCTGTTTATTATTTGCTTTCAAAACCTGCATGATACTCTCAGCTGCTTTCACCGGCACCGTACTTTTCTCAACGACGATCTTGCAGCTTGTTGCAATGCCAGCAATCAATCTGGCACATCCTTCAACATGTTTAAGATCAGCGGCTCGACCTTTACCATTACCGCTCGTCTTCGTTGGAGTGTTCACCGAAATGAAGATAATTTCAGCTTCTTGAATCGCTTTCTTTGCATCAGTGGAGAAGAAAAGATTTTTGCCTCTGCATTTTTTCACGATTTCTTCCAAGCCAGGCTATTGTTAAAACATAATTTTTATTATTTTGGGAATTGCGTCAATAAGACGTGTTTTGACATCTACGAATTAAGAATTCTTAATAAGCTACGTCAAAACCTATCAATAATGGATTTGAAGATTTTCAAAATCTCAAGAGAATCGCGAAAAAATTAATAAGAATGATTTGCTTTGCTTTTGTGCTTCTCGTTTTACATCATCGACATCTAAATAAAAATAAACTCGTCGCATGAAATTTTCAATCATTCAAATGATTCTTAAAAAAATTCCGGAACTGATCGACTTTTCACATGAAACTTATTCCAAGAAATCGTTTTGTGTCTGTGTTTATGTTTGTTTAAAAATTTTAAATCATTTTTCGTGACATCTCTTCTAAAGCTACTATTCAAAATATTAAATAATTTAACGCCAACAAGCAAAAATTGATAATAAAAATTTCATTATTTTAATAAGTTTCGATATTCACGATTCTCTAAAAAGATATTCATGTGCAATACAAACAGAGTGCTTGTGTTGCAAACTGAGTTAATCACGGTATCCGATATCGATAAAGTTCAAGAAAATGAAGAAATTAAAATATTTAATATTTAATTTTATATTTTTGACTTTTCTATTGAATGCTTCATTTTGCAACCACACAACAAAAGATCTTCTGATTTATTCGCTCATGAAAGTACTCAATATTTTTCCAAGGACGACATAATCATCTCTGCTATTTATTTTTATAAAAACCGGATGGATATAATGAGATATGCAGAAACAATTTACTAAACAGACACAGGCTTGAGGGGATCTGTTTCTTTGATCAACTTACCTCGTAGATTGGAAGTTTATCAGAATTCCATTGACTTATTCTTTCTTTGCTGACATCAACGATAGTCACTTGAACTTCAGGACATTTTAAAGCTATAACAGACATGGTTGGACCGCCAACGTAACCTGCACCAATGCAGCAAATCTTGCTGATCGGAGGACCAGGTAGCTCAGAGAATCTATCATTATCGCTATTTTCCATTGTAAGATGTTCTTTTCAGGTTTCTTGGCCTTCAACTATTTAACGTATTTCTTTTTGTCTGTTTTTTGTGGTAATTGAAGTTGTTGTTGTTTCCTTTATTCTTTCTTTATAAATATTTCAATGAACTTTGTTGTAGATTTTTTTTGCTTTACTTGAATCTTGTTATGAATCACAGATTTTTATTTTCTTAGAAACGTTCACAGAAATGAATAAAAGAAAACAACAGTTACATTACTTAGAGACTCTTCGCTATTGTACGTGTTAGTCACCACGAGTTTCAAACAACACTAAAGCATTTTTCTTTTATTCCTTTGATAAAAACTTAAAATGAGTCGCGATGAAGTACATAGACATGTATCTGAATAATACTTCACACATGTTCGAATAACTTCGGATGCATTCGTGTTTATGTTCGAAATATTTTCAAATAAAATTAATTTCAATTTTAAATTCAAATTCAAATGAAAGAAAAAGAAAATGGCAATAGCTATTGCCTTAAATTGCAATCTTCTAAATAAGGAGTACTTTCAGAGTGAAATTTAGTAGTTGTCATGGAATATTTCTGAATTTAATACCACATGAAGAAATGACTAAATGAGTATTCAGAGAAAAAATTTGTAATGAAATCAGACATTTAGGTAATAATGAATTTAATCAAATCGCTGAAGAAAACAAACTGCAAGAAAAGAGTATTATTTTGCTTCGTTAAATTTTCAACTTCACTCAAATAACTTCACAACTGAAAAGCGTTGATAAAAATTTTGGAACGGAAGTTGATGATAGTGAATGGATTTGGGAATATAGGTAGCTAGAAAACTTATCTTTTTCTTCTATTAAAAATGGATAAATAAATCTGTTTTGTCGGGCTGCCGCTTGACAAATTTTTCGTGTTTTTTGTTGCTTTTGACCGATCAATGATCCAAAGCATTTATTAAGCAAACAAGACCTAGATGAGCGAATGTGTCAATACATAACGGCACAGGAAGGTTCAAGGATAAATAATAAAAATATCGCCTCCTCCGGTAAGCCCTAAAAGCAGTTAAAATTAAACGGAAACAAAAGTGGTCGATAATTGGATGCGTTTTCGAGTGGTGGATAAATAGCCAACTAAGTACCCTATAAAGGATCTTTGAGCGTTTTTCTGACTTTGAAACTAAAATGTGATTGTAAAGAAATTTATAATTTTCTGATAAAGTACAGTAAACAAATCTATTCCATACCTTAACACATAATCTAGGAGTACTTCTAGCAACTCTTGTTATACTGAAGCAACGAATTATTTTTAAATATGGACCATTCTACGTCAGAGTTTTCAACGTTTTTGAAGCTTCAAAGCTGAACATTTTTAAAACTACGCAAGTTTTCCTGACGTTTTAATTTTTTTTAAATAAAGCTTATAAAGTTCTTATTTTAGAAAAAAACAGCGATTGAAAAAGTCAAACGGTTTAGCGAGGAGCGAATTTTAAAGTGTCGTTAGTCTTATCTTTACTCAAAAGATCGAAAAACAATGGTTCCAATGACAGCAGAAAAAGAAAAAATTCCAACCGACGACAGAGCTTTTATCAATAATAAAACAGCTCAAGTTCTCGAGGAACTTACAAAATTGATGGATTTAACGATTTAATACAAAAAGGACTTGAATCGATAACTCATAAACAGCTCATCATGATCATCAAACACTTCTTGAAACCGTTTGGAAATATTCAAATCAACGGTACAAACTATCTGGGCTTCGGTCCGCACCTTTTTTCCTGTTCCGAAACAGGAAACGGACCTTAAGGGGGACCATGAACCTGTTCCGGAACAAAAACAGACCGTTCCTGTTATTGGATATCCTGTTCCGGAACATAAGCGGACCTTTCCGCTAAACGAAAATCCATTCCGAACCAGGATAACCAATGGAAATTTTAGTCCGCGCACCACAAATCTGTTCCGGACCAGGTAAACGGACCTGAAGCAGATTACAAACCTGTTCGGGACCGGAACACCGACCGCTCCGGTAACGAAAAATCCGTTCCGGAACAGGAAAAGGACCGTTCCGGTCCGTTTTAAATGGACCTAAAACGGAACTCGGAACACGGACGGAAGCGCTGCAAACTATACTGATGTCGTGTATAATTTTCTATTGAGCATGGATTATCCTTATATCATCAATAAATCATCTTTAAATACTGCATCAGTTCACACTGCCATGGCAACATTGTCGTGCTTTTAGTTTGGCTTGCAGATTTTTCAGCTTGTAATGAGGATCCAGAAATTTCAATATGAATTCTCAGAAGAATTCAGCGCTCCAAATATTGCTAAGAATTTTATGAATACCAAGAAGCAGAATCTGAAGTTATTCTTGATGAAATGCGATAAGCTTTTGTCGACGAGACAGTTGGGCCTGGTGAGGATCTTGATGCAGAACTTGATCGTTTCAGCCTAGTTATTAAAACAAAGAAAATCACTCAAAACGGCAAAAATGGATAAATAAATCCTAAGATTTCTAAATATCTATTCACTTTGTTTTTGCTATTATGAAATTTTAACGTAATGTTTTTATTCAAAATTATCAACCGGAATGACGGTAATGTGGGATCGCTTTTTATTTTCGGCAGCAGCGGCAGCAAAAGGAATAAAAAAAATTCAAATCAAAGGAAAGTGAAATGAAATAAAAAAATTAATGGTTTAAATCCAATTTCAATTGATTAATTTGTTATGGTTCGCAAGACAAAGATTTCTACAAGTTCTTGCCCATCAAGTAAAGATTCCAGTGAAGACTCGCCAAATGACACGGAAAAAAAAACATTTATTATTTTGAGTTTGCCAATTGTTATGTTTTTTAATTTGATCAAAACTTTATTATTTGAGATTTTTGTTGTGCTTAAATTTGTTTACAATACATCATCGAGAATTCTTAATAAACCAGCAACGAATAATCAGGAAGAAGTAAATCTTGAATCAGCAAGCGAAGACAACAAAGGAATCGAAATGGATCTTCTTCAACTTCAAAAGCACCACCACAAAAAAGCTTTTGAATATATTTCGCAAGCATTAAAGATAGACGAAACACAAAATCCAGGTGAGTGGGTGATGGCAATTGTATTGTATCTATTGCAAAAGAATTATTAATATTTTATTATTCATTTATCGGAAATTTTCAATTGTTTATCTATGAAGTTTTTATTATTTGATGATGCGCACACGTAAAATGACCTTTCCTGTTTTTCTCAAGACGACAATCAAAGAAATAATGTTTATTCGCATGAGGAACTTTTTCCATACTTTTGTATACATTTCTTAAAATGATGAAATAAGTTTGATTTCTGTTCGTTTTTTTTTCATTCTTTCATGTTCGATTTCTGTTCGCTCATAAAATGTCATTGGCAACAGAAGCATTCTTTGTGCTTTTTATCGGCAACTTTTATCGTTATGTCCTCGTCAATAATTTCCTTATAGAAAAAATATAAAAAAAATCCTTTTTCATTTTACAGAACAAAAAGAAAATGCTATTCGATTGTACAAAGAAGGCATTTCAGAGTTGGAACGTGGAATAAACATTGACGTGTGGCAAGGTCATGGTGAAAAATGGGTTAAAGCTCAGCGTTTGCACGACAAAATGCAGACTAACTTGGCAATGGCAAAGGACAGATTGAATTTTTTAGGTGGGCAAATTTAACATTTTCCAAAAAAAATTAATAATGTTTACAAACTAGATTATTGCTTTTTTATTTTTAAAGTGCCGTAAAATGATACGTATTGATTTGCTTTTATGTATTTGAATTAAGAGAATGGTCGAATCAAATTGCACATGTAACAATTAAATAGCGTTTCATTTCATAATTGAGCTAGAAAAATGAAAAGCAATGTTCTGTTCAGCATAAATTAAATTTAAATTGTAAACTTTCCCCAACACCAATTATCTATTTTTTTAATTTTTTTATTTGTTTTTATAATTTTTTCATATATTTTCGCTCGTGTCTTTTCCAACTTTAAATTCATCTTAACTTTTATTTTGTAAACATCATCGAACAAATGCAATTCAACTGGTAGATCTTATGCTGGCCGAACGAGCAAAGGTTCTAAGTCAGGAGCGCGCAAAAACTTCTGTTCAATCATTGACAGATAAGATGAATAGTTTAACGAATCGTAAAGCTCAAACTCCAAAACTTTTACTCAATGAGCTTAAAACTGGTGATAAAAATGTAACATTTAGCAGTAAGATTAATCATTCCACGGGTAAAGCAGTGTCTTCCGAAGGTAATAACAACTTTAAGGAAATCATTATCACACTTAATGGATTGGACAACCTTCACACTAAAATATTTATTTTTTTCTTTGTTATGTTCATCTGCTGCTTTTTATTCGTTAGAATTTACTTTAAAAACTTATTGAATAGAAATTTTAATGTTTTTCTTAACGTTTTTCTTTCAAGTAACGGGTAAATTAGTAAGTCGTCGTCCTGGTCATTTAACTATTATGAACAAATCTCAAACATTACCACGCAACATGTCGAGAGCTTTAACAAATGTGAACAATCCCATAAAAAAACCGGCAACACCGCCAGCAGCACGAAAACAATTTTCGAATCCAAGTCAATCTCCACGACGTACGAATATTACTTCAGGTCGTGCAACGCCTCCAAGATCAAGAACATCCCATGGGGGCAATCCATCAACCTCGTCACAGAATTCAATCAGTGTCAAAGGTGTTGAACAAAAACTCGTACAAACAATCATGGATGAAATAATTGAAGTTGGACAGAAGGTCGAGTTTAGTGATGTCGCTGGTAATGCCACTGCTAAGCAAGCTCTCAAGGAAATGGTGATTCTTCCAGCTGTCCGTCCAGAACTTTTTACTGGTCTTCGGACACCTTCAAAAGGATTGCTACTTTTTGGACCTCCAGGAAATGGAAAAACTTTGCTTGCGCGAGCGGTTGCAAATGAATGTTCAGCTACTTTTTTTAGCATTTCAGCAGCATCACTAACAAGCAAATATGTTGGTGATGGAGAGAAAATGGTTCGAGCATTATTTGCTGTTGCTCGTGAATTGCAACCATCAATCATTTTTATTGATGAAATCGATTCTCTTCTGTCTGAGCGATCTCAAAGTGAACATGAAGCATCGCGTCGTTTAAAAACAGAGTTTTTGATTCAGTTTGATGGACTACCGACTGGAGATTCAGAAAGTGAAAGAATTGTTGTGATGGCTGCTACAAATCGACCTCAAGAACTTGATAAAGCCGCTCTTCGTCGCTTCCCTAAACGTATTTATGTCACGTTACCAGATTTTGATACGAGAATCTCTTTGCTTTCTATTCTCTTGCAAAAACAAAACAGTCCATTGAATGAAGATGAGTTGAAGACACTAGCTCGTATGACTGAAGGATTTTCTGGAAGTGACTTGACTGTTTTAGCGAGAGGTGAGTCAAACTTTATACATATAAATATTTTATGAACTTCATGAATCACATATTGAATTTATAAAGATGCTGCTTTTGAACCTATAAGAGGACTAAATTTAGATGAAGTTAAAGATCTGGATGCATCAAAATTAAGACACATCACTATGGCTGATTTTACTGAGTCTTTGAAGCGCATCAAGAAGTCTGTGTGCCCAAAAAGTTTGCGTGAATTTGAACAATGGTCGATGGAATATGCCAGCGTATAATGAAATGCACCATAGAACTGTATTTCATAGAATATCATCGCTTTTTAAAATTTTTTCATTTGTAACATCATCAAACAAGAATTTTCTTGTAAAATTGCGCTCGTTCGCCTGACTGTTGTTGACTTCAAACAGTCATAAAGAAATAAATAAATACTGCAAAAAAACTGTTTGCTTCCTTTTTAAAATTTTCTGATTAGACATTTTTTATTCCATTTTATTTTAGTTTCCAAAATTAATCTCAGTTGATACATACAATAAATAAATATATACCTATATACCAATAAATTATGAACTTCATTTATGCTTTAACTAAATAAATTTAATTTTTTTAACGGATAAATTTAAACGTTGAAATTCACATTATTTCGAAAAAAAATTCGAATTGATATTTACAACTTACATTCCCTTCGGGAATAGTTTCTGAACAAGCGGGGTCATTCATTATATGCTACCCAATTCATTTAAACAGGTTTAAAAATGAATTGGGAAGCATATACCTATAATTTCACAATTGCACCATGATACGTTAAAACATCATACAAAAAAATGTGATGCTCTTAGTACTGCTTTGAATTTTGTGGTGGATGTTCCTGTCATTTTATTTATAGTCCTCAACATCCCCTTGATTAAAAACTTACACAACTGCACTCAACTGAGCAAACACAACTAGTAAAAGATCAAACTTCATTCGCTTCAATCGCGTTTTTCATGTTTCTTTAAATTTTTACACTTTCCGGCTTGAATTTGTTTTTAAAACTGCACACAAACCTTCCTTTTGGATATAGTATCGGTGCTGAGAAGAAAATTAAAAAAAAAATACATAAAAAGTGCTAAAATATCAGGAAAAAATATCTTGAAAATATTAAAAAAAGGCAAAGTGAAATAATTAAACCTGAGTCAAAATGAATAAATCCTGTGCCCGTTGCTCAAAAGTGGTTTACCCAATAGAGGAATTAAAATGTTTGGATAAAGTAATTTCTCGTTTCAACCATTATTAGGATAATTTTTATTTTATATTTTTGATACAGCAACAACAAACATCGATGGCTAATTTAAAGTTTTCAACTCTGCTCTCTTGTTTAAATCTTGATGTTTCTTCTCTCATGCGCTTGAAAAGAAATAAAATGGAATTTTGTGTATAAGTGTTGAATTAAATACAGAAATGTTTAAGGCGTTTCTTGGAATTTCTTTAAATTTTGCAACAAACTTCATAACTAATTACGAGTTTTTTGTTTCAAATGCTTGAAAATTGAAAGAAAAGTCATGGCACTGAATATTTATCTCCATTTGTGTATTAAAAAAATTACTCATTGTGTATGACTTATATGACTGTTAAATGATGGTGAGATCATCAATTTGAATGAGTTTTGTACCAAATTTAGCAGATCGTGAGCAATTTATTTGTGAATAAAAATGTGTTTGATAAGAACTAAGAGATGAGAAATCAAAAGAAATGACGTGTTGTCCAGAAAATATTTAAACTTTTCGATTTCGGTGAAAGCTGGAAGCTTTTTACGTTCATGAAATGAAAAAAAAAACCGGAATATTCTTCTTATTCTATTCTTGTTTGTTTCAAATCATGCAAGTTTATTCTCCAAGGCTTCTGACACATGAGATAGAAAAGCGAACGGGGCTTCTAAAGACAATTGAGATTAACAAATGAACGAATAATGTCGAATGTTATTAAACTCATAAGAGAGATTGATTTTTGTGGAAGGAATTGTGAGGTGTTTCCTTTCCAACTATGGAATAAACAATGACTTAAAACTTGTTGCTACTACTTTTGTGATTGCTGTTTTTTTTTTATTTTCTTTGTCTTTTCTTTTCACAACAAAATAAAAGTAGCCTTCAAGGTCAGATTAATCGATTTACTGTTCTCCCGCACACAGTTGTCGTATTCTTGATCGCATGTACATAATTGGCGACAAGATAAGAAATGAATTTATTACGTGAAGAAGCCGCATAAAAAATATAGTAATTGCCATCACAAATGATGTATACATCATTAGATGAGCGAGTGAATGCTTGTGGTTAATAATAGGATGAAAATTTCATGTTTTGGCTTGCTGCTTGCTTTCTGTTTATTCCAAAATATTTTTTAAACTGTCCACCGAATGAATGACAAGGCTTTATATTCCTTTGCTCATCTGCAGGAATCAGAACGCGGAACTGGAATATTTTTCAATGATGTTATTATCCATTTCTATCATCTGCTTCCCTGGAATCCTCTCTCCCTTCAATCTTCCGATTCCACATTTAACCAAGAAAAGTTCAAAGTAAACAACAATTTAGCGGCTCTATGACGATTTTTGTATGACAAAAACTTAATTAAATTCAATTTTATCAGAAATATCTTAATGAAACGGAAATTCTTTTGATAATTGCGTTTTGCGAATGAATATATATATAGTCGTGTATATGTTAGCGATGGCTTTAAATTATTCTCTTTTTTTGGGAATTTCATTTTCATTTCTATTGTTTTTGTTTGCCGACTACCGAGTGATTTTGAAGAGAAATGAAAAAAAAAAAACTTAAAAGAAAAGTCAAATGCGGCATCCGTTCATCAGCTCATTGTTGTTTCTTTAATGAAGAAAGCAGTTTCAACATTCACATGATCAAGCATCATTCACTACTGCGTTCTGAGTGTTAAACCATAAATGCAATGCGTTCAAATTGCAGAGAAAAAAAGTACAATCGAAATCTAATCTTTTGTTGTCATGATTAACAACTGAATTGCAATGGGATGCGAGATGTGCATCGGGTTTGCTAACGAATGTGTTGAATGTCGTTGGACCTTTGACCTCATTAAATGGCTGTTCGTAACTCTTCAGTAACTAAGAAAGAAACAATAAAGCAGTTTTCTCCTTGTGACAGTAAATTGCGATTGTACATATTTTAAAGTTGCATGACTTACGTAATTCATGTGATTCGAGTTTCCTTTCTAAATGAACCGTCAACATACCACAGTAAAGTTATTGGAAACTGTTCTTATCAATCACGGAATGCATTTGTATCGTTCTGGTTTTTTAAAGTAACCAAGTCACAGCACTAGAATTTATTCTGAATTTTAAGTCATGTTCTATGCCTAAATTGATTGTCAGGGTTTTTGAAAAACGAAATAATGCACCTTATGTATATTTCCCGATGCTTCTGTTCAGTTCTGAATCCCTTCTGCATTTTGTTCAAAGCATTCATCAATATTTAATGCATTTTCCATTATCATGTTGTTCGATGAACCATGTGTTGTCATTTTACTTCATGAACAGCGCGCTTTGGCTTTGTTAAAAGTAGAAAAAGTTCTTATTGTAGGAAGAACATGAAGGGGAATTTATATAAACACACATCAACGCTTTCATGATACATTTCCTCATTACTTGTGATTTTGAATGAATCTGAACACTACAAACGTAGACGATGTTTCATGTTGCTGACTTTTCATCTCAAATTTATATATTTGCATGTGAATGTAGCTTGTTGGAAAGAAATTTAAGATGTGTCAAAAACAAAAAAATCAATTTCTTTGATAATTCACCACTTTATCCCGAAGGGGGCTTCGGATTGTAAATCAAAAAATTTCTTATAAAAAGGTGGAAGTTCATTGATCCTGCCAACATTAATTTCCTGATCATATCTCGATTCTTTAATATCTAAAAACAAGAACTTATTTTCTACTACGTATTGAATTCCAATTATTGTTTTCATGATTGCTATCAAAAGAAATGGGGTTGGTGCTTTCTTTATTCACAAAAGGTGGTGCCGATTACTTTCTTCCGTACTCAATTCTCATTAGCTTGCCCTAAGTTGAAGCAAATGTAGCTTATAGATGATTTGTGGGGTGAAACGTTGGTCGCATTCATTAATTCTATTACTGCCAAAATGTTCACCCTTCGAAATTGCAATTTCCTTTTATTCAATTTGCGTGCTTCTTCATGAAAGAAAAAACTAAAGCTTCATGCCCAAAACTAGATTAAGGGCGAGAATTAATATTTTCATTGTAGTTTCTAGTTTAATGATGGACGTGGGTCATGGTCAAAGTGTTCTAGATATTACCGCAGTTTGCAGTTTCAAAATTGCCAATTTCTGGTAAATTCCTTTTGATACGGAGCAATAAATTTATTAATCAAGTTTAGCCGTTCACTTCTTCTCACGTAACGAGCAACCGGAATTGTATCATAATTGCTAAACATGTGTCAAAACAGTTTAATAACAAAGAAGTATTATACCATGAGACACATATATATGTAAATAAGTAATCAACGGGAAAACTTAGTTAAACTAAGTTAAACTTGATTCAAAATCAGAAGAATTTACAAGAATAGAAACTGATCCTACGACAAAAATATTCATATGTCTTAAAAAATAATAATACACGATAAGATTTTCCACAAAATCTTGCTCTCAGTTTCTTTTCTTCGATGTGGGCAATAGAAGGCAATGCAATAAAGTTAACTAAAAGCACAATCGTGGGATGAAATATTTTTGGTATTCATGAACTTTCTATCGATATATTTGCTTTACTGAGATTAAGGAGAGGCTAATTGAAATATGCTTTATTTTGTATATGTGGTATTAATTTTTATTGTGAATTGTATCATAACTTTGGAGATTGTTCTCAATTTATATTAAAATATTTCCTTCGCTATATTAAAAGGTTTACTAAAACGATAAGGGTCGATAAATAATCTATTAAATATTATAAATAAAAATCTTCCTAATTTCTAATCACTTGTTGATATTAAAGATTTAATTGGAGTCTTTTTCCAGAAGCCATTAAGAACTTCTGAATTTCTACTTTAGTGAATGAATGAAGGAGAGGTTCGTTAATATTGAAGTCATAAATGTAATTGCGAAATGATGAGTCATTCAAGATAGTGAATTGCGCAATATCATGCGACAATTGTGTACTCAAACCATAAACTGTAAATATCTAAATATTTATTGATATGAACTTCCAGACTGTCTCGTGACCATAACAAAAGTTGGAATGACAAAATTGAACAGAGAATACAAAAAAAAGGAACAATTTATTTATAAAATTCTTTAAGATATTACCTAAGTTGAAGTTAAAGTTGAAATAGTTGAAACATGTTCTAACAATATACATATATGTATTTATCTCTTCATGATTAGAATGTTTAAATGAAAATAAGGGTTTAAAGTTTATTGTAGAACAAGAAAACGAGGAAGGAAGGCAAAAAATATATTTTTTTTGTTTTCGAAGAAGGAAATAAGGAATGTTCCGCATTGATTGAGAGTCATTTGAAAGTATTTATTAATAAGTGTGTAGCATATACTCACGTTGCATGGGAATGTGAAAAAATAGCATAATAATTAAAAACTTATCAACATGACATTGCTATGAGAAATAATAACAAAAAACAAAAAAAGCACAACAATTTGAATATTTTTGTTAATATTTAGCAAAATTATTTGGTTGCCTCATCATCTTCATAAGCAAATTTTCCTTTTTATGACCTAATTGGTATGTTAGTTTGAGAAAACTATTTATTATACTGAGAAACTACAACTGCTTTGAGCTTGTAAAGAAATAAAAGTTTTATTTGCAAGAAGTTTTAAAGTTAGGCGAGGGTAGAATAGTGTGAGAAGCAATAAAAAACGTCTTAAAAATGTAAAAAACGAAATTACCTTTCAACTGAGATGGTATTTTTATAACGATGAATGTTGCCAAATTTCAACTCAGATTCGAATCAACCTTGACGACGATTAATCTGCTTAACTTTGAATTAACATTTCTTCTTTCTTTCAATTTTCTTCGTTTTTCTTTCTTTCCAAACTCTTCTTATTGGTATTAAACTTTCTTGGATTACTTTCGAATTGCTTCGATTTAACTTGATCACCATTGTCGTCGTTATTGTACTCAAGGTTGCAAAATTGCGAATGGAATGAAGTTGTTGTATGTACGAACGGCGCCAATAAAGTTTACACATTAGATGACGTGTACTTTGAGTTTAATGAAGTTATTGTTGTTTGCAAAAGTTCCACGGCTTTGTTTCTCTTTAATTCTTCAGTTTCAACAACTTTCAAAGATTTTAGGATAAGATTACTTAACTTTCAAAGATTTTTTTGAAATAAAGTTGAACTGCACAACCAAGAGATGGAAATGAAGGAACGAATCACAGTTGAATATCAAAAATATTTCCAAACATGTTAAGTGAAATTAGAACTGATTCATTTTATGTTAGAATTTCCAACCATAAAAAATTATTTGCATCGAAAGCATTTTAGGTTAAAACTCACGATTCTAAGATAAAATAAAATAAAACAAAAACATTTCACGTTATTTTCTTTGTGGCTTTTTTGAACTTCACTTTGATGAAATGAATGAGTCACGAAGGAGACCAGAAATTATTTTGCAAGTCTTATTTTTATGTCATCTTCTCAATGTCCAGGAAAAACATCATGAAGTTATTTAAAAGTAGAGAAAATCTTTATTATCAACACGATATTGTTATCAGAAGATAATGTAGAGCATTATAAAAGTCAACCGAATAAAATTTTGCCTTTTTTGGTTTCTACAATTGTTTTGAAATATATTTAAGATCTTATTGAGTAATGAACACACGAATAAATTTTAACACTTTAAACATTTCTGTTTGGAATCTCAATAAATTAAATTGCACTTGAACTGTGCCAAACGTATATGTTTAAATGGTTCCGAAATCGTGTCCGTGTGTAGATTTCCAACCATAAATAAAATGTTATCAAATTAAAATCTTGCCTGAAAATGAAATTTGTTCAGAACATCCAACACAAATAAGCTTTCTACTCCATTCTGTCTTTTTAAATATAAATTTATGATGTTGATCTTAATTCAAATTGAAATGAATTGTGTGATGCTTGTTTGTTTCTCATTGCTTTTGCCCACATCTTGAAGCTTTTAAATTTCACTTCAATTGCGGTTATTGGTGACAAGTCATGATTTTCTTATTTTTCTTCTCATTTTATCCCAAAACTGATATAAAATACAAAGAAACAAAGTTTTGTCTCAAATGACATTGCAGTTTTCCGATGAATAAATAAAATCTCTTTTCTGTTGTTGACTTCATTGATTTTCGATGTAAATGGCAATTTTTGGACGACACACCCAAAACTTCAATATCGAACATTTCAATTACAATTTTACGGTGGCCATCAAGAGAAATTATTCATCTATTTATTTATGTATGTATACATTGAGGCTCAATTAATAGTCATCAAAACACACCAACGAACAAATCGTTGTTTTTGGTGATTTACACGAGAGTTTAGCATTCCAGATATCACCACAGCTTATATATTTCCTTCATCCATTCAAACCATCTCATCAGCTAATGAGATGTCAGTTCGATAATATTTGAATTGTCTATAAATATCGTCATAACTTAACTTTGGCCCATTCGCAACAGGTCAATTAACCAAAAGGTCAAAACCAACAAAAGAAAAATTTTTAACATATGATGGTCCAAATCGATGTTTGCTGATGGTCAAAGTCGTATCAATAAATCAAATAGACCATTAAATAAACCAGAAAATTCCATTCATAATTCATCTTCATCGTTTCTCAATTATTGTTTACGCTTTTATCTGAAATTACAATTTTTATTTAATGTTGATTACAGTTTTGTATCATCAAAATATTAATATTTCAGTTATCAATTAAGATACGGTATTTCTAATCAAATTCAAGAATCTTTTGATATCATTGAGTAATCATTACTAAAGTTTTATTTTGTGAAGTAATTCTCAAGAAATTTGATTTCGAAGATAAGAAATCTGCTCGAACAGAACAGCTGCTCGAACACTTCTCAAATTCTTGCACTGAAGAAATAAGAAATTTTCTTTAAAATGTCAACAGCAATAATAAGAATATTCAACTGCCTTAAACTTTAATATTCTTTACGAAACTTTCACATGACAATGAAAGATGATGATAAGACGATGATAAGACAAAACTAGGAATCACATAAAAAATTGTCGTCATTTAAAACTTTATAACTCAAATTTTACACTTCACTTTTTTCTTCTCAATCCGACATTAAAAATAAGTATATTAATTATGTGAAGAAAATTTATCTTTATTATGTTCAAAGAAAAAAACCCTGCTTGAAACATCTTGTTACAAAATTATCATCTAATGCCAGTTTAAAGTACGAGAGAAACGCAAGCATAAAATTTGGACAACGGACAGCATCACTTTAATCTGGCTAATGGCGATATGATCCCGTCATTTCATCCATTATTTATTAATAACTTGACAATTCGTTTTGCAATATTACAAATTACCATACATTTTCTTTTATATTTTTCATTTTCAAGACTTACGAGCAAATAAATTGCCTTTGAAATTCATCGAACTCAACGCGTCTCTTATGAATATCGCGGCTCAGTTGCTTACTTAAATCTACCATAAATGAATGTGAATGAGTTTGTATGAGTTTTAGATAAATTCAGTGAATATTCAGCAATGTTTTGCAACAAAAGTTAAACGAGAATCAAAACGTAAATTTATGAATGATAATATCTTTTAGAAAATTGTTGCTTTTCATGATGTTAGTGACTAGAGGCTTAAACTTAATAACAGCATTTTGCATTCATATTTTTTTCGTATCTAGGTACTCTACATTGTAATATTACATAATTTGTTTACCGTCATTAGTATAAACGCAGAGATGATTGTTGACTTTCCATTAAATATTTTACAGAATAGCAAGCAAAGTTATTTCGGGAAGAGATAAAAATTTTTTTTTTGTATCTAGGTCGAAAAGTGATTACTTTAAAAAATCTTTTCATTGAAATTTCAAGGTCATTAATTAAGCTTTAATCATGTACTTATTATTTGAAAGTATACAATTGAAATGAAACAACGACATTCTTCTACTTTAAGGCTTTTAAATATCTGTTTATGATAAGTAGCAAGATTTCAAACTCGTTTCCTTATAACACTTACAACTACACAAACTTGTTATTAGTAGATTGACTGTGATAAGATTAAAGAAAACAATCAGCAAATATTTAAGATTGTTTTTCAACCAAATTCATTTCATTTTATACAAAATTACTTGGGGAAACTTAGGCATGTCAAATAATATTAAAAGTTTTATGTGTAAGACGTAGGAGATGTTTATACAGCGTGTGCTCGAGCAATCAGCATAAATTTATTTATGAGAATTGTTTTTCCCACCTCGTTACCTTAAAAGAAAATAAAATAAAACTCAATGGTTTCCAGCCCATCGAATCTTAGCAGTTGACGATCTTTGAGCCAATAACTTGTATCGTTCATTATTGAAATAAAAATTGATTTACGGGTCTTGATTTTGAGTGAAAGTGAGACATTAAATTACGCAATCACTTGAATTTGACTGTTGATTTTCTTCTGCGTTATTGATTCCATAACAGCAGGAAAATATTTTCGAAATTATGCTAATGTTTGGGTCATACCATTAAATCACCAGTTAAACAATAGTTTAATGGCCGTTGAAAAGAAAATATTATGGACAAACTTCAGATATTGATCTGACGTCTTTTCTCTTCTTTTTATGTTAGTTTTTTATGGATTCGAACAAACTTTGTAAAGCTGATTAAGTTCTAATAAAATTATTATTACACATGTCAAGAGTAAGCGACGAAATAAATCAAGTAATAAATTAACAGCTTTCATTTACGTTTTGAATATTACAGTTAATCTTAAACTATTTTTGCCACAACTTTTCAACACTGAACGGAGAGAGAACTATTAAATTGCATCGAATGGATAATTTTCTAAAAGCTTAAAAGAAATCTTCATTACACCTCATAAGTATAACATGATCTGGCGTTAAACTTTGAACTGTAGTAAATCAGATTTATTATTGATAGATTTAAAAGGAAAAATTATTCGTTTCGCTACCAATTACTGTTGAAGAAGGCGGGCATGAATATCAGCTGATGGGGATTGGTCGATATAGCTTGAATGTTTAATTGACTTATTCTTGATATCTTTTTGATGAAAATCTTACTAAGATATTTATTTCAAATGAATTTCATTTAGTTTTAGTCGAAGAAAAGAATGTTTCCCATGACAAAACTTCTGTCACTTTTTTGCTTACGAGATTTTATCTCAATTCACTTTTTAAATTCAATTTTATAAAATGAAAATTGTGTAACGATGGGAATTTACCGCTGTTACGTTTATTTAAAGTCGAAAACACTGAGATAATTAAAAAGTTTAATGTTTCATTTCATTCTGAAACTTTAAACAAAAAGGTTTAGTCCAACGTCGAAGTTAATGGACATCAAAACTTCTGTTTGTTTATTTCAGAAAAAAATTCTATTTTCATTAAAAATATTTATATAAAATTGAGTTATAATCTTCGTTACTAAATGATGAAAATGTATTATTTTATCCATAACTAAAATTTTTCTTCTTTACTTTTAGGTATGGCACAAGACGTGCTTCAAGTGCACAGAATGCAACATGGCACTCAATATGAAAACATACAAGGGCTTTAACAAAAGTCCGTATTGTGAAGCGTAAGTGAAGCATTTGAACATACAAATGAATGATATTTGTTATGCAACTGAGAATTTCCTCAAATTTTTTTTTAAAACTTCAACTTTTTACAATTTTACTCCAACAAGAAGAAATAAAAATGTTTGCAGGCATCAAAGCAGGATGAAATTGAAAATATCTTAAGAATATAATGTTAGCATGAACAGAATTCTTATTTCTTCTTTTAAAGTACAGCGTAAAAACTGAATGTTCGTTAATGCTTTGCAGTAAAAAAATATTTATAGAACTCGAAGCTTTACTTTGACGTGATTTTATTGTCATATACATCGGTCACATGACGTGGACACTGATATCTAGCCCGGCTAGCTCAGTCGGCAGAGCACGAGACTCTTAATCTCGGGGTCGTGGGTTCGAGCCCCACGTTGGGCGATCCTTTTTGCTATCAGTTTTTACACGAGGACTAAATTCAATTTAAAATCGAAGAAGAAAATTTATTCCTCAACTTATGTTTTAATCCTAATATTTGAATATATTTTTATTAAAAGTTGCTTTTCGTTTTTTTTTAGATATCGTTAATTATTCATCCTAATTTGAATATTTAGCTTTCAAACTTCTCACATACAACTTATAGCATGGAAATTATTTCTTGCTATTAAGGGGGACTATTGCAATATAAGAGTATCATTTTGCAATAATTAGAGATAAGTTGCATAGGCCCGGCTAGCTCAGTCGGCAGAGCACGAGACTCTTAATCTCGGGGTCGTGGGTTCGAGCCCCACGTTGGGCGCAATATTTTTTGTATTTTTATTTTTTTATTTTATGTAATGTTTTTAATTCGTAGAAACAATTTTAATGTGACTTCTTCAAACCAATTGTATTGTAAAATAAAATATTTTAAGGTATCAAGTATTTAATTATTTCTCTCAGACTATCAATTTTTTTTTAAGTCAATGCTTCCCTAAAAGTTTAAAATCACAAGCGAAGTATTTCAAAATATGAGCAAGCTTCGCTTGTGATTTTAAATGTTTAGGGAACCATTGACTTAAAAAAAATTGATAGTCTGAGAGATAATTAAAATACTGATAGAAGACATGATACGTTAAAACGTTTTATTTTACAATAAACAGTATGCGAAACGCAATCAGAAGTAAATAAATATTATGCATCGAAGAACGTTGAATATACGTTGAATATATCACATATTCAATGAAATTTCAGTCAATGATCCTTAAAACTTCTTATTTATCTTTAAGTTGATTTAGTTAAATTTAAAATAATCAATTAAAAATATAAAAAATATATCGCCCAACGTGGGGCTCGAACCCACGACCCCGAGATTAAGAGTCTCGTGCTCTGCCGACTGAGCTAGCCGGGCTTGATATTGAAGTTGCTTGTCGTCGACAAAAGACAATCAATTTTAAAAAAGTTCGAAAGCTATTTCTTGTATGAGATTTTTAAAATAAAGAAAATCTTCAAATACAAATATTGAGAGATTTAATTTAAAGTTTGAAAACTTATTTCTGTACTTAACAGCGTTTACAGTTGAAGAATTTAATTTCATTGATGATCATTATCATTTCTCATTCCATAACTCGTATGCTATAAATCGGAATCATGATCAGCAATTGTAAAGCTGTGGTGTCCGAGTGGTTAAGGAGATGGACTTGAAATCCATTGGGTTCTACCCGCGCAGGTTCGAATCCTGCCCGCAGCGTAATTTTTTTTTCATTTGTTTCATTTTCCATTTGTTTCATTAATGTTGCCTTTTTAAATTAAAAGTAAAAATAATTTCAAAAAAT
The DNA here is from genome assembly GCA_900005825.1 of Clunio marinus. NCBI lineage: Eukaryota > Metazoa > Arthropoda > Insecta > Diptera > Chironomidae > Clunio > Clunio marinus. The sequence goes on along the minus strand of CVRI01000035.1, from coordinate 834,708 downwards.
AAAAAGGAATCTGCGCTGCGGGCAGGATTCGAACCTGCGCGGGTAAAACCCAATGGATTTCAAGTCCATCTCCTTAACCACTCGGACACCACAGCTACAGTATACTTGTAAAGTCGTTTTGGAACCCTACAAATAGTACCGATCATTGTGTAAAGAAATTTCGACAAAAATCACATATAAACAAAATCCATGCTGAAAGCAAGATTCCACTTTTATAAATATTTCTTATAAAGTATTTCGATTAAATTTTTTTAATTAAATTTATTTATTTTTCATTTCAACGATAATGTCAATTTATGTGATGCTATCAAATCATGCAAAAATATATAAGGAAAATATTTTAACTTAGGAATAATCTCATGAATTCAGTGAGTAAAAATAAATGAAATAATTATTTGAATTTAAAGTTTTCTAAAATAATAAATGAATATGCGAAAACCTTTTTATTTGAATAGAATGCTTGAATAGAATGCTCAGTAATTTCTATAATTTCAGTTCTTTTAATTCGAACTATGAAATGAAATAAATCTTCACAAATTCTCTTATTCAAACCACAAACTGCACGTAAATATGGTAAGAAGGAATAAAAAATAATCTATAAAAATTTTACAGCGGTTGCTCTCAATTTCAGTCATAAGTAAAAGTAACTAAGTCGCTGATGTTGTACTATAAATTATCCCATTTTTGCTTTAAATGTGCTTTTTTTGCCTTCATTTTATGTTCATACATTGTTCATATACATATGCATACAAAGATGTAAATATGTTAAAAGAACTTATAATGATAAATGAATGCTCTTGTTTTTCTTATTAAGTATAATATTCGCATTGCAAAAAAAAGAAATGCTTTAAGAAAAAACGTTTACACGAATTGAAACTGATTCGATCTCAGTTTGTCTCCTTTTTTCACATCCTATCCCATTATTTTCTCATTTCCGCTGATGAAAATTGATATGCAAATCTAGTTATGTTTATAATAAATTATTAATCATTTCATTGTTTGAGATAAATCGTTGATGAAGAGAAAAATGAGATTAGAAATTAAAATTCAAATGGTCAAATAAGAATAATGAATCTGGGAATCCATTGTTTCCTTTACCTTATTTTAAGATTTATCATCAGGCTCTCTGAATAATATAAAATATCAATAGCTTATTAAATTTTCATATTTCTCTGAAATGCGTTATAACAACAGGAAGATTACATATGATTTAGAGTAGTACCATATAAACCAATTGTAAGTTTATTTTATGGATATGATGATCTTTTAAAAGCAATACAATTAATCATAAGTATTGCAAGTTGCATCATGAAATAAAAAGAAAATCAAATTGCAAACATATCACAAAAACTTTACAGCCACGGTATGTGTTAGTTTAATTCCCGAAAAAATCAACTTCAATTACGATTTCAAATCAAGATAAATATAAAAATAGATAAACATCGTTTATATCTGATGTAATACGAGAAAGCTTAACGTTTTTATTCTAACATTGATAAAGTTTACATATTTCCTAATACATACTTTCAAACGAGATAAAATTTGACGTGTTTAACAGATAAACAAACCATTTAATAGACTAAAATGACGTAATACAAAAGTAGTTAATGAATCTGTTAAAAATAATTCATGAAAGTATAATTAGTAATCATTTCAATTATCTTACAATTTACTTAGCCAGTCCATGTACCGAATGGAATACCAAAAAATATTTAAGTAAGATATGAAACGAAATGACATTAAAGTCACATTAGTTATAGTTCATTGTAAGCTGAAATTTAAATNGACCTTCCGACTGTCCATGGACCTTCCGACTGTCCATGGACCTTCCGACTGTCCTTGGTCTTCCACTCACTCTCCCACACGCGCACCGATCGTCCTATTCAAAAGAATTCTCGGAAATACTCTAGAAAGAATTCTCAGAAAAATTCCTGATAAGAATTCTCAGAAAAATTCCTGATAAGAATTCTCAGAAAAGTTAACAAAAAAAAAGTTACATACAGACAGACAGACAGACAGACAGACAGACAGACAGACAGACAGACAGACAGACAGACAGGGTTGAAAGGCGACGGAAAAATGAAAATCCAGTTTTTCCACTTTTCTCGACGTTTCATGCTATTTTAAGCATATTTAAGCAAAAAAAATTTTCCAAAAAAAAATGTCGAATACAATACGGTGACCTCACCAAAGGTGGGCCTCCGTAAAATATTTAAGTAAGATATGAAACGAAATGACATTAAAGTCACATTAGTTATAGTTCATTGTAAGCTGAAATTTAAATGCTGCGTTTAAAATAATATACGCATAAAATCGAATTTGGGATAGATATTTAACAAAGATTCAACATGTTCATTGAAGTGATTGGTGCAGAATGTGAAACTTTTCAAGGTTTGGCTTAGGAACTACGGTTTCAATGTTAGTTCTTAATGCTTGTTGAAATATTTAGCAAAGAGAAACATATTTTTGTTTTCAGTAGAGCTGAATATTCTTATCCACGATTTTTTTTAATTCACTTCTATTCTATCACGATTATAATTCAGCGGAACAAAAAGTAAAATGACTGTATTTAAACAAATAAGAAAAAAAAGCGACTAAATAGCTACAAGATAAGTTCAAGGTCACTCATAGTAACCAACACGCTGTTAGCTTTATTCCAAAAATGCGCCAACTTCTTTGTGTGTTAGCAACGAAAGAAGAAACTGAACAGTTTGATTGATTTGAGTTTCTTCAAGCGTCTTAAACATTATTCAGTCAACAAGTTTACTTCACCAAAAAGATTACAATTAGGAAAATTAGTTAACTTGATGTTGTTTTTTGTTACTTTCAGCTTGTTTGAACACATTTGTGTCATTTCAATACACCAGTTCGTTGCGTTAGACTCGTCATTCTTTCAATGATTGAAGAAACTTTTTTTGTTTGCAAATTTCGTTCCAAAACTTTTTTATATTTAAATAAATAAAATAAAGAAGTAAAAATAATTGCCACTAAGCGAACACGACAGCGTTGAACGCAATTCGCTTGCATCAGTTTACGAGTTCTGATTTGGGTCTCTTAATAATTGTCGACATAACAATGGAAAGCTCCATGAGAATTGTAACGATGAAATAAAGTTAAGGTATGAAGAAACAAACTTCTGTATTTATTGCGTTGTTGTTTATTGTCGGCTGCGATATATGACGACGATTCATCGATCAACTGAAACAGATTCAATTAAAAGAGACAAATGAATTTATAGATTGCAAAGCGGATGGTTGGGGAAAAAAATCACCGTAAGGTGAAAAATGCGTTGAGATTTCCGTGCAAAATAATAATTTAATACTTTATAGTGAATTTTTGTATCTAACAACATTAAATATTTAATGAATTAAATTAAATTAAATTTTAAAAGAATTTTTGTGAGTCTTAGAAATGTTTTTATTGCTTTTCTAAATCTGTTTTTTATTCATACTAGCTTTGAAAAAGATCAAACATTATAAAACGAAAAACGCATCAAATCGATCTGAAAAATAGGTCAGAAGATCAGTTCAAATTATATCTGCCGTCATACTTACAACTTTATTATCAATGATGATGAATCAAAAGAAATTTAACGGAGGAAGTTACTTCGAATGAAGTTGGTCACGTTTTGAATTTATGTTTGTATAAGTAAAAACTTTTGTGAAACTCGTACGGTGGCTAATGAGATTGGCGACGGAAAAAATGAAGTTTACAAAAATTCAAAAGATTGTTTCGGACTTAAATTAAAATGCATGATTGAAACATTTAACATAACGAATACCTTTAAAAAAGTGAAACAGAAAACGGAAAAAAGAAATATCGGAAAGCAAAAGTGATTACTTAACATTATGAAAACGATGATGACAAAATTGTTTTTCAAATGAAATGAAAGAAATGAAAAGTTTTTGTTTGATTTGTAGGATCAAATGATCGTTGTAAGTAAATATTAAAAACATCTACCATCTTCAATATTCACTGACTATTGCATTCATGTTGTGATTTCTTTACAAATCAACGTTAAATAAATCTGTTTATCTGATGCAATTTTCTCTTTTCTTTAATTCACAGACACATCCCAAAAGCGAAAGCCACAACAATAGCCGAAACACCCGAATTGAAGAGAATTGCTGAAAACACTAAGATTCAGTCAAATGTGAAATATCATGCCGACTTTGAGAAGTCAAAGGGAAAGTTGACACAGGTGAGGCACATCACGAATAATTCATTTTCTGATTCACATTTTCTAACAAGAAGCTCATTTTCAATGTTTAAGGTCGCTGACGATCCCGAAACTTTGAGAATCCGACAAAATACGAAAAACATTTCTAATGTTGCATATCATGGCGATATTCAAAAGAAAGCGGCAATGGAACGTCAACGTGAGATCACAGAAATTGTTGATAATCGAGGTATGTATAACATGATTTATGCTCAAATATTTTATGCTTCCTAGTTATGTAGTAACTTTTCCTTATGCCAAACATAGACAAGCTAAGTAAATATATAGAAAAGTCACGACATTGAAAACTTTTACAACTTTTTCATTTTATCATCCTTTTCTTCTGATGTTCCATGTCAATGTCTCATCTTATTAATAATAATATCATGTAATTCTGTCAAGCGTTCATAATTCTTTTGCTGATTATTTATGATGTTTTTAACATCGCCTATGTCGAATGACAATGTTAAGATGTTTTGCTTTCTCCTTCTTCTTAGCATTGTAAAGCTTAAAAAAAGCGGCACAAGAATAAAACAGTAAAAGAAATAAATAAAAATGTTTAACAAAGAAAAAGTCGTGAAAATGGAACACGTAATTAATTTTAATCATCATGTTGTGGATTTAATTTCATTTATTTTTCAACTAACTGGCACGGCGACTCTCAGTGGGAAACGCGAGAATTTTTCATTTGATGAAATTTCTTTTATTATTCGACTGTCGGAAGTTTACACTCTCAAAGATATTATCATCATGACAATTCGTCTTAGAAAACTTTTTAATAAATATTTGTAACTTCAACTGCTTCCTTTTCATTGTTATCAGCATCTCTTTTATCTTCTATTGAAAGAATCGTGTTGTTAATGTTGGCGTCGTCGATAATTGCTATTTTTTATTAACTTTTTAATTTTAATTTTGCTTTCTTTCCTACACTTTATCTTCATTTTATTTTTCATGTGCTTCGTGCCTGGTTGTTGTCGATCTTCTTACACAAACACACACACACATTTATGTATTTGTTGTATGTTATTTTTTTGATCAACCATCGTCGTTCATTACATCTCAATCTACATTGTACCATCATCATCTAGACAACAATGAATCTGAATACTTTTCCGAAACGTTAGCTGCTGAATCATTGCCACATTATCAGCCTGTGCCGTCGCCTTTGAAGGAATCACCATCACCAACAGCAACATCACCATATTTGTCATTCGATGCGACAAATCATGCCAATAATGATGGTCAACAACAACAACCGCATCATCAACAAATGACGTCATCATCTGTACAACAACATCATAGCAATATGATTAATAACAATCCAAAATATCATCAACCACCTAATTACAACAACGGCAACATGATAACAAATGGCAATGTACCAGTTCGAAACAATGTTGTAATGAGTGCTTCGATTCCTTCGGGTGGCGTGTCAGCATCATCACAAATGCAGCAACAATTGCAGCAAAAGTATTACGATCAATACGAAAACTACTCTAGACCGAGTCCATCGTCGAACGGTAATAATGGTGGAGTAAATGGGAACAGTATTCATCAGAATGGTATGAATCACAACACTTCCTACAATGGAACGAAGGGATATAGTGGACATCCCCAACAATTGACAAGCAGTTACAGTCAACAACAAATGGCTTATAACAATCATTTCTCGAATCATCAGAATGGCGGATCAGGTGTTGGCAAAATTGCTGATTATGATCCGTTGACAGATGGACCACGAAATATTCCACAAGCAGCTCGTCCTAATCAAACCTTGATTTATAGTTCAGATCGTGCTGCACGTAAGTCTTCAGATTCGTTTTAATTTTTCCATGTTCGTCTCCTATTCAATAACATAAAAATTAATTAACAGAAATTGTCGCTAAAGCATTTTTAAGTCATTTTCCTTCTTACATCTATCATCTTGTTATGCATTTCGCTTGTGATTGTATCAAAATTTTTTCATTATTGCTTTTCTAGTTGATCGAAGTTTATTTGAAAAAAATTGTAACCTCCAAAATTTGTAAAGTAAAAAGTAAGAAACAAACTTTTTGCCTTGGCAATTTTTAACTCAGTCTTTTCGCTTTCACTTTTATAATTCCTTTTAATTTTTAATATTCAATTTATTTGTAGTTTCAATGCAAAATCAGCAGCGACGCATTGGCTCTGTTAATGATATCGATCCACTTAATGGATATTATAGTTCAGCTGCTCAAGAACAACAATATTTGCTTCAACAACAGCAGCAGCAACAGCAGCAACAATATTTAGAGCATCAGCAACGACTTGCTCAACAATCACAACATCAACATCATCAACAACAGCAACATCATCAACAAAAGGTTCAGTCTCAGCCTCAAAATAGCAATCACCAACCACAGACAAAGTCAATATCTAAAGTGGTAATTTTTGTTTTTATTTTGCTAATATTTTTAGTAACTCATCGCAAAATTATTGTTTTTATTTCCTTTCACAAAGCGAGTTTACCGAGCACTTTATGACTATGAAGCTCAAGATAATGATGAGGTCAGCTTTACCGAAGGGGATTTAATTTTCGAAGTGAATTCCATTGATGGTGGATGGATGACAGGTCGTGTAGAGCGCACCGGGCAAATCGGAATGTTGCCAGCCAATTACATTGAATTGCAAATGATTTAAATTCTGTTGAAGTATTTTTACATTTTTCCTTGAAATTTAAACTTTTTTAGTATCTATATACACATAAATTAAACTACACAAACATATGCAAAAAATTGACACTTTCTGCTATCTTAAATAATTAATCTGCATTATTATAAAAGATTAACTTTTTTTTCTTTTCATTTTTGCTTCAAATCTTCTTCCTAAGATTTCGTCCAAAGTCGCCAAAAGCAATTTAATAAGAAGAAAAATATTAGAAAGTGCACTTACATCTTCAACATTATCAGTCAATCAACTAAATAGATTTATTATCTTCTTATGAAACTTTTGATAATTCCTGAATGTTTAAATGTAAAAACATTTCCATCTGAAATTAAACCCCTTAAAACAATGTGCTAAATTTTTATTGAAATTATTCAACTAAAGAAAATAAGCTGTTTTCAAGTTTTCACTTGTTTTATATCGTAGTTAAGGATTAAAATGAAAATTAAACTGTTTGAAACGAGTGTGAATCGTAAGAAATTGAAAAATTTATTGAAACGATGATTATTTTGAGATGATTTAACATGATGTGGGTATAAAAACTAAAGAAATATTTGTATTCAATAAACTATAATTAATGAATATATATCTAGAAAAACGGTTCTAAATGAATATGTAATGTGGAGGAACTAAAGTTTTTCCATTTATAAGAAAAGCTTAAGATCGTAGGTGATAGAGCAATAAAAATATACAATTTGTAGAATCATATATGTAAATAAGCGAAAATCCATTTAATTGTTTATTAATTTTTTCATTTTTCTGCTCAGATGTCAAAGATCGATTCTGAAATTCGAATAAAGAAATGTATGGAAAACTAAAATATTATTTTAATTATCTTTTCCGTTCATTTTTTATTTGTTCTCCAGTATTTCAGTCTTAGATAATCAAATTAAATTTTCCCTACCTTCTTCTTCTCTCTCGCTTACGCCAACTGCTTAAATTAAATTAAAAAAGAAATAAAGTCCCGCAATAAAAATTCAAAAACCTCTGCAATTTTAAATATTTTCTTTTATTCATTTATTTACAGCTTTAACATTAATAATTCATTGATTTTTCATTTAATTCTTTTTAAATTTAATAAAAATATGTTTCGTCTTTTCCCTCTCAATTTGATATTATTCAAAGACGATATTCTACGTACGATATTCATTTCTTACTCATCTTCAAGGCATTTTCCTATGCTCGTCAATTAAGACCTTGAAGCATTCTGCAATTCATCCACGAAAAAAGTTAAACTTAAAATGTTTTTCTAAATTATTGAAATATTATAGAAGTGTTACTGATAAATATTCGTAATTTCAATGTTTCTCCCAGAATATTTTGAAAATATACAAAGTGCTGGCTCACACTTGTCGGATACAGTTTATATGTAGCAATTAAACTATTCTACAATTATATCTTTATAATAATTATTATGATCTTTTTGTTTTTCTTTTTCATATAATGAATGAAGAAATTTTGGTCGAAAAGAGAAACTTAAAGAAATTGAAAAGATATCTACTTAGGATAAGTTTTACATTTTTGAATCTGTTATTGGGATGTTCTTTTCTAATTTATTAATTATTATTCTTTTTAAAGAATCCACGTGTAGAGTAAATCCGTAACTTCTTCAACTTAATTAATTAAATGTTAATTACTCAAATGTTACTTAAACTTCGTGCAATATTTTTTGCATCTTATTTTTTAGTGCATCTTAATTATTTTTCTAATTAACAAAAAAACTAAAGCTATTTTTTTTTCTTTTTTTTCGTATTTTAATTTACATTTTGTGGCCTTCATTTGACCTCTTTGCAGTATTTTTACTGGCTACGAAAAAAGAAAGCTTAAAAGATTTAAACTTCACCCACGCTTATTTGTCGAAAACATAACTAAATCTTATAATCTAAAAAAAGAAGATGATCAGATGATCTTTTAACATCGTGAGTTACAATTCTTGAAGTGAAGAAACTCATTTGGATTTTAATTATAATGTTCACTGCTGAAAAGAATAGGAAAAATTTCATCAATTGTAATTTACAATTTAAATGTGACCAAAATTTCCTTCCTTATTTATTTAAAGTTTAAATATGTTTCGTTTCCATCCGTTCCTGAACAAAAGAAATGTTGGTCCATTTTTCACTTTAAAACGTTCATAATCATAATTTTACCTTTTCTACTTCTTCTCCTTTTTCATCTTGCTTTGAATCTTTTACATCGGTTTTATAATCTTCTCCTTTCACTTCGTCAACTTGCGATGATTCCTTATTAGTAGCGTCATCATCTTTTGTAGGTGTTTTCTTAGATTCCTCTGTTGTTGATGTCACTTTAGCATTGGAAGTTGCTTCAGATTGATCATCTTGTGACTGTTCAGCTAAAGGATCAGCAGTGTTTGTTTGTTGTGTCGTTTCTTCTTGATTTTGAGAAGAAAATTCTGCTGGTGTTTCAGATTCTTGATCCTCGCCAAGTTCCATTGGTTGTTGAATAAAAATTTGTTGGCCTTCTCCTTCCTGTCCTGCTGAAGCCATAGTCACTGTTATTTGTCCATCGCCACCTTCGCCTGTAAATGAAACTGATACGGGAATACCATCAGCTGTTGTAAGATGTGTTTCACCATCGGCATCTTGTTGCAACACTAAATTTCCCCCTTCAGTTTGAAGCATCGATGCATCAATTAATTGACTTTCTCCATCAGCGCCTTGAACAAGAATCATCTGACCTTGATTACCATCGCCAAGCATCTGAAGTGTTGTGCCTTCTCCATCAATTCCTTCACCATTTCCTTGCAACTGAACGAGAACTTGATTTCCATCAACACCAACACTTTGAAGCAGATGCTGCAATTGTTCTTGATCGGTCCCTTGTACAAGAATTTGATTTCCTTCAGCATCGGTCGTTAAAATATGATTATCCAATTGCAAAAATTGACCGTTCTCATCGACAATGAACTTCAATTGTTGCCCATTACCAGATGCATTTTGTAAATCTTCAAGCTCCATTGGAATTGCGCCACTATTTTCAGTTCCTTGAACTTCAGTTTGCTCTTGACTGCTTTGTGTATTCTCTTCATCATCAGCACTTAAACTTGGCATGCTAACATGCACATCCGTCTTCTCTTGCGCTTCATTGGGGTCATCGAGATTTGGCATATCAATGCGAACATTTTGTTTTTGCTGCTTAAAAAACACGAAACAAATTTAATTAGTAAATGTTATTTTGCTGGAAAAAGTAACAAAAAATTCACCTCTTCATCAACTTCAACAACTTCCGGAACATCATCTTGTGGAATTGTAATGTTATAAGTAATTCCACCTTCTTGTGTTGTTATTAATACATTTTTATCGCTTAAGCCTCCATTCGACGCAACTGTATGATGAACATTTTCTGAATGCATCTTCTCGAAAATACTTTCGAGATCGCCAAGTGTATCTTGTTGTTTTGTTTTGGTGTATGTTGTTCGAGCACCTTCATTTGACTTATCATGTGTCTTCATATGCTGAGCATAAAGCTTCTTATTGACGAATGTTAATGAGCACAAATTACATGAATGGAATTCAATGAGCTCATTAACAGTGTCCTGATCATCTTCACTAAGAGCTTCCTTGATTATATCTGTCAGTGGTTTTTGAATAGTTGCAGTATTTTTATCATTCTTATTCATAACGATGACCTCTTGTTGCGAAATGGTTTTGAACTTTTCGTGTGTCTTCATATGAGCCTCGAAGAGGTCTCGTTTACTGAATTGACGTGTGCAGACACTACACTGCCAAGATGTTTGCCCAGTTGTGTTAGTCTGATGAATTTTTGCATGAATCTGTGCTGCTTCACGTGTCTCGAAACGTTCTAAACACATTCGACATTTGAAAGGTCGATTCTTCATATGGTTTCGCTGATGTTCTTGGAACAGAGCTCGATCTGTTGTCTTAAAAGCACAGATGCGACATTGAATCTGTGACTGTGGAATATTGTTACGAACAATTGTTGTACCACCGACTTTTTGTTGTTGCTTTTCTGTGGCGTTTTGATTTTGTTTTTGCGTCGGACTGTTGTAGGCTTGTCTTACAATTCGATTTTGAAGAGTCGATTGAGTTTTGTTTGATTGCCCTTTACATTCGTTTGAGTGCGGTTGGAATTGACTCAAATCTGTTGTTTTAAAATCGCATGCAATGCACTTGTAGAGTTTAACAGGACCAGTGCCACGCCGAGCTGCAGGAGAAACATTGCTAGATGATAGATTTTTTAACTGATTCTCAGCTGCAACGGCAGTTGTCTTCTCTGTATTGTTTTGCCAACGGTTATAGCTAGGACTGCCACTATTGAGCTTTTGTATCTTCAATGGCGGCTCTTCGTCGTCAATTCCATATTTTTTTTTAATAAATGTTCGCAATCGTGACTTTACATTCTCTAAATCAAACTCATATTTATCCATGGTGTTGAAGAGAGTAATGCAGCGTCTACAAATTTTATCCTCCTCTGACACGATAACACAAAAGTCATCGCCAACCATTTTAGCTAACTTCTTCGTTACTTTTTCACGAGACGTAATCGTTTCAGATTCTGTAAGGTTTGTTGCCTGTCCAAGGATATTTTCATCACAAATGAAGCATTTGTGAGCGTTCACGCCTGAATAAATCGTTTGACGGACATATCTTGGTTGTGTTGACACTGAAACACTTGGCAGATTGTTGATTTTGTTAACAGCACTCATTTGTGTGTTGTCGCGCTGTTGGATCATCTAAAATGAATATTTTAATAGTGAATGATGAGGTACGAATGTGCCATCGTGTGAATCAAAAATTAACATGAGGAAGAATGCGAAAATCCAAGCGTCCCCGAAATGAAAATTTCACTAAATTTTATCAAAATTCCTCACACTTTCTTATTTATTTAGTACTTACGCGACGTACTGTATGTTGTGACTGAGAATGAACAACCGTTGGCTGGACGCGCTTCATTCTAGATACAGAAAAAATAAATTAATTCTTTTTCCGAACAACCTCAATCCGATATTAGAGTGAGATAGATATACTGATGAGAAAGAGACACAACATTGAAACATGAAGTTTAAACGAATTTTTTCTATTTTTCCGTCACTTTTTTCAATTTCACTTACTTTTCTGTTTAATGAAGGATATTAACATGAACAATAAACTCTTGAAATTAATATTTTTGCTTTTCTAAGCGATGAAAAATAATTTTTTTAAGAGCTCGATTTATTTGCTCTTATGTGGAATACAAGCTTACAAAAGTGCCGTATGCTTGTGTTGGAATACAATGTTCGAAAGCATATTCGAAATTTAGATGATCGTTATATTTATGTTCATAAAATTTATTTCATAATCATGACTTGACATTACGATTAAAATAAAATTATGAACTTATTATTTAAGAAAAACACAATCAATTCACAATTTTATTCTAGCATAAGTCTCATATGATATGTTTAAATTGAATAATTTAATTTCTATAGTCGATGTATCTTACATATGTATTTATTTTATCAACTTAAAAAGTCAACAATTATAATTTAAAAGTTATATTATATATTGCCTTAACTTTTAAAGATAATTGTAACTCCTTAAGCAATAATAGTCATAAATTATTTGTACATTTCATTGTCAGTTATCGACATTAAATAAAAAGTGATGTGAACTTAGACTGAATTTTTAATTATTTATTCACTGTTCAATCTCAAATCACATCACTTTTTATCTAAGACGTTTAAATCACGATTTTTTCTAATGAACATTAGAACTCACAAGGATCTTGCTACTGAAATTAATTAAGTAAGCAGCAATATCCTTAAGAGTTTAAATTTCCATGAAATATCTTTCACTTCGCTTGTTTGATTAGGAAAGGCACTAAATCATTACACTCTTGTAACTATATCACTGCCACTAAATAAAAAACTGAAATGAATCTCTAACGATTACATGCATGGTCTTATATAGGATTTTCTTTATCAAATTGTTTACAAAAATGTTAAATCAGCAACAATTCATGATGGATTTATGCAGCATGGTTACCGGATTCCTTTGGTCATTAAAATATGCATCATTGTCACTGGTTCAAACTAATAAAAACATTATGCCTTAAGTATTGTATATGTACTTGAACAATATCAAAACAAAAAATATCCACATTAGATATGTACATGCTGACAAACAATAGTAAAGAGATTCCTGAAAACTCTTATCATTTTCCAAAAATGTTTGGAAGAAAAGCCATAAAAAATGTTTTTGTTAACTGCCTAAGTTATATAAAGCAGACGTAAAGAATTAAAAAAATGCATAGGAGTCAACTTAGTTGATATTTTGTCTAGCATGAGATCATAAAAAATGTCTTGAGGCTCTCCTTTAGATTTTTAATACTTACCAGTGATAATTGGCATGCAGATAAATGTATTATATATTATTATTATTATTATTATTATTATTTTATTAATTTTGCTTTCAGATATTATTGATTTTGGGATAAAAAGTTGGCTGCCTCACAATTTACAATGCTGGGCAACCAACATAAAAAACCCAATCTTTTCATACATTAAAAAATAACATTAAAAAATGAGTAACGAATTTAAATATAAAATTAATACAATATGCAGTGATGAAAATTTAAAGAAAATATGGATGCAAGAATTGTGGTGGACCCAGAGTGCATTTGCCTTGAAGGGTCACAGCCGAATATCATTTTCATGAGCTGAATAAGAAGCAGTTAGTTTAATAATTTGGTTTCAATTAAATATACAGGCAGATAGTTGTTTCTTGTTGTGACAGTTGTTGAGGCAGTTTTAGAGACTTGTGTGATATATCTTGTATTGAAATATGAGCATGATGTTACGAAGATGGCAACTCAAGAGGTCATCATCATCATCAAGTCTCGAACGAGTTTCTTCTTATGAGAGACTCCACATGATTGCGTTAGCAATCATGTTGCATTGGACATTATGGTTGATAACAGTTAAACTGCTACAACCGCCCGTTATGCGTCCACTCAATGTCTAACTCAAGAGGTTTTGTTGGTTGTTTCAATTTTTCCAGATCTGATTCCGATTTAATTTGAATTTTTCTATCATTTCCACGCAAGACGAAGATTTTTCCACCTGATCAAAAATGTTTTGTATGCTGTATTTTTGTTAAGTTTTTTGGCGCTTACGAACAGTTTCCGAGTTTCTCCTGTCATGGAATGATCGAAATGGAATGATCGAAGATACCTCTGGAAAATTGAATAATATCATAAATCTACATTTCTCATCAATTTCTGATAATACTCAGACTGTGTCTATATTTCTACAAAAGATAGCCCAAAACGTTCAATAAAAAAAAGGATATAAGCAAATATTTTCTTTCCAACTTTTATAAAGCCTGGTAAAAATCCTCTGTCGACTACATACACACATGTGAATTTTTATTTGTGTCAACAGCAACAACAAAACAACTTATTCGTGAGAAAAGAAAACTCGCTTTCCATTCAAACTTGACGAACTAAAATTTTCAGTTCCAAGCGAGATTTTCATTTCAACAGACGTTGTTCTCCTTGCTGAATATTTCCAAAAAAAAGTAGGTAATTAGGTATTATTCCAAGTACTTTGAAGTACCCAAAAAAACTCGATTTATTTTAAGTGTTTATTACTTTTAAACAAATTCCGAAAATTATTTATTCAGAACGTATGAATTGGTGAATTAATGAAAAATAAAAATTTGTTTAAAGCTTTTTATTTGTATTAATTTTCAATGCTATGAATTCACAATAAATCTATAAACTTTTTAATTATACGCGTATTAGTAAGATTTTCAATAAGCTGTTGAAATCTTATATTCAATAATTTACTTTAAATTCAATCTCAACTTCAATTCATAGTTAAATGAAATTAAAACAATTCAGATGATAAAAAGTGACATTATGATTTCGGAAAAGTTGCTTCAAGGGAAGTTGTTTATATCATTTAAAAGAATTACGTGAACACCTCTTACAAATTAATTCTACATCAATTAACGTAATGAGACCATCCCAAAGTTAACCCACAAAAATTTTGCGTGTGGTTGCGTGCTAATTATTAAATTTTACATAAAGATCTTTATAGTTGACATGCTTTTGAAACTTATTGATTTTTATCTAGTTCAAGGTTTCCTCTTTTTTAAATTCTCTTGATATTCTCTGCACGCATGTAAAAAATTGATTTAATTTTTTATTTATTGATTTTTTTTGTTCCAATAAAAATGGTTCCGCTCAGTTAATTTTTTTGTGAATGATTTTCTTCAGGAAACACAAATCCATTGCACAAGTCAACATCTTAAATGGCAATTATTTTGATGTTTGACAATATAGTTTGCGGTTGATTGAACTTGACTGTTGTTTCTCAATTCGTTTCTGACGCAGAATTCTAATAAGTTGCTAAATAGTTTTCATGATTTTAGGGTGGGGTGAATTGAAATGCAATTATTAATTGATGTTACTAGGAAAACTAAATTTGTCATAGCTCATCTATCATCCTTTAACTCGATTAACTCTTTTTTATTTCCATTACATTTAGAAAATATTAGTATCGTCATAATAAGGTCATCGCGATGTTGATAAAATGAATGAACAAATCAGGGGTTCAGAGTGTACCCTTTTCCTTATCAAGGACTTGCACGTTTCTGCTGATCCTTCGATCTATTTGTAATTATAATGAAACACTTCGAACACGAATCAAGGCCCTGAATAAAGAGAAAAGTCATAAATAAGTACGAGAATTGTTAAAAATATTTCTAATGCATAGCAAGCCAGTTTAACAATACTTTTTAACACTTTAATGTACATTCAAAAAAATAGGCTGATTCATATCTTCATAAATAAATAATTCTTGACTGAAACCAATTGCTATCAAACAATGAGTGTCGAACAATAGAAATGTATGTAGAAAATCAATCGTCGAAGAAAATCAAAACGGGACGAAACATTCATACATGAAAAAGATTATTAGTTTCTATGTGAAGTTGAAACTAGCGCATAGTTTGATAAACCTTAATTTGAACTCTAGTTGATGTAATACTTTTAATGAAGAAATCTTTTCACATGAAACTTGTAGAAAATTCTATAACCCTCTCGATAATAAAGATAATTCTCATGATGACTTCTTTCACGCAAAAACGTTTCCTAATCGCAATGTTTGTGACGTTAATAAATTTAAAAATAAATATCCTTTTTCTGAAAAATTTTTGCTTGCAGTTGTAGAATATTTATGAATGGATTTTTTTCACGTTTCAGCGATTAGGCTAATAAGTAGTGAACATTAAATGAAAAAATAGAATAAAAGCCTTGTTTTTTTTCAATAACAAGTATTTATTTTTACAACAGGTTAGCTACTGCCACTTCAACAATCATAAACAAAAAATAAATATTAGAAATGGCTAATCGACCAGTCTCAGCATTGTCTCGTTATGAAACGGATTTAATCAATAAAAGTCGACGCGTTTTGGCATCGGGACGAGTTGAAGATTCAGTAGAAAAATTACGTCATTTGTGTTTAGCCAGAGGAGCTTCAGGTAAGAATGATAAAAGTATTAGTTGACCCGTTTTATATTTGAATTGGAACTTTTCAGGCATTCTTGGACTTGGAAGATGTTTCCGTCGTATCGATGACAATGGTGACAAAAATTTGAGTCTTGAAGAATTTGCCAAAGGCTTAAGTGACACTGGTCTTGAAGTGAGCGATGAAGAAGTTCAGCAAATCTTCTCTCAATTCGATAGCGATGGGTCCGGGTCGATTAACATGACCGAGTTTTTGATAGGAATTAGAGTGAGTTTATTGACCCAGCATAGATAATTCGAATTATTTTTCTCTTCATACTTTTGCAAAGCCTCACATGTCAGAATCACGTAAAGCAATCGTCAATCAAGCATTTAAAAAATTGGATAAAACTGGCGATGGAGCTATTACAACAGACGATTTGAAGTAAGTACCTAATTCAACTTTAGGATGACAAAAATTCATCATTTATGTGGATATTTCAAATTTAGGAATGTTTATTCGGTCAGAAATAATCCTAAATACATGAGTGGAGAAGAAACAGAAGAACAAATTTTAAATAAATTTCTGGCCAATTTTGAAGCTGGAGGTGTAGTTGACGGAACAGTAACTCAGGAAGAATTTGAAAATTATTATGCGGGAGTCAGTGCCTCAATTGACAATGACGGATATTTTGATCTCATGATCAGACAAGCTTATAAGCTATAGATAAACCAGGAACTTCTTTAACACTATCGTGTTGTCTTTAACAAAATCGACTTAACAGTGCCATCTTTTAAAATGTTTTTACGTGCTTTTGAGCTTCATCAAATGAAAAAATGTAGGAAAGCAAAGGAAAGAATTAAAATTTCATTACATGTTTTGCAAGAATTATACTTAAGGGAAAGTTTTTCAGTCAATGCTTTAATTTTTCAAAGTTTAACTATGCACACTTCTATTTGAAAAGTTCACATAATCAAATATAAAATTGATATTGAATTAATACTTAAAACTTTCTTTCAAATCCTATCAATCATTGCAAATTTAATTTTCTTACAGCATGCAGTGATTTGAAACTCTTTCTAAAAATAATCGTTTTTTAAATTTTCTCTTCTTGTCAAATATGTCTTCAAATTCTTCTAAAATTCTCGACGTTTCTTTTCTTTATTGTTATGGATATAAATTTGGAAAGAAAGTGACACAAAATTCTTTATCAAAAGTGAAAAATGGCGATAAAATTTTGGCCTGTAAAATTATCAAGAATAAGTTGGAAAATAAAAAACTCAACGAATGTATGGAAGCCTTGAAACCAATTTTGCATCCATATATTGTGACTATTCACAGCATCGTTCAGAATGGAAAGTTCTCGTTTATCTTCATGCAATGGTACGATGGTTTTACTTTATTGGAATACCTCCAACAACATGGAATGGCTGACGAAGTGACAGCGAAACTTTGGTTCTTTCAATCACTTTCAGCGATCGAATATCTTCACAAATTGGGCTTTGCATATTGTAATTTAAAATGCGATTGTGTTATGTTGGAGAGAAACAACGTGAAAATTTCCGGACTTCGTCATATGAGAAAATGGGAAGAAGGAAGAAAAGTTGAGATAAAGGCAAGAAAATCGATTCTTCCATTTTATAATCCGCCTGAAGTCAATCTTGGACGAGCATGTGACCCAAGAAAAGTTGACATTTTCACTCTTGGAACGATTCTCTTCATGATGCTGAATGGAATGCCTCCTTTCAACAATTCCAACATATCACAACTCGTAGATGATCAAATAAATCAAAGATTTCAATTCAGGGCATCGAATATTCGAACATTATCTGTCGAATGTCAAGTGATGGTTTACACACTTCTAGAACCAAATCATGATTTTAGATGGAATGTTGAAAAGATAATTCAAATGAAATGGCTTTCAAAATATGGCCATAAACAAGGCGACTCATAATAATTTACTTCCAAGTGGATTCTTTTTTTAAACAATATTTATTTTTATAGTTTTAAATATCATAAAAAACTTTCTTCATCATTTAAAAAATAATTTTATGGTTTTCTATTTTCTCAAATTACATTTAAGGAAACTTACAAATTTTTTAAGGCATTCAAGCCTTTGCGAATGAAAGCTGGTCCATTCCATATTCCATTCAACATAAACTGCCAATACAGCATTGGCATTAAGTTCTTCTTCATATAAAACATTGAGAAACGTTCTTTCGATTGATCGAGAATGGGAAATGATTCCAGCGGTTGCAGATTGTAGTCGAACTCAGCTAATATGCAAGTATTGTAGCCAGTTACAAGTGGACATGATGCATATCCATCGTAATTCTGAATTGGTCGTCTTCCATTCATAATTTCTGAAAGATTTTTATAAACAACTTGACATTGTGCTGCAGCAGCTGCGGCTGTTTTTGAGTTCGGTGATGATGAACAATCGCCAAGAGCGAATACATTTGGATATCTCACATGCTGAAGTGTCCATTGATTGACATCAACAAAACCAGCTTCGTTTACTAAGTTGTCAGAATTGTTTTTCAGCTCGTATGGTGTGCTCATTGGAGGCACAACATGAAGTAAATTAAACTGTGGAAAATTAAAGAATGTTCATTGATTTAATCATTTTGAAGTTGTTTTTTGTTTTTTCTCACATCAATTGTTGTCTTTTCTTGAGTGTCAAGATTTTCAAATACAGCTGAACGACCACCGGGAAGCACCTCAACAAGATTAGTACGTAAATTAACATTAATGCCTCGTTTTTCAACAACCTTCCAAAGTGCATCAGCATAATGTTTCACACCGAAGATAACTGGCAATGAAGTGTTATAAATAACTGTCGCATTCTTCCTTTTTTTCGTTTTCCTTAAATAATGTTCAGCAATATAACAAATCTTCTGTGGAGCTCCAGGACATTTGACGGGCGAATTTGGAAAGGTAAAGATTGCATTTCCGCTTTTAAAGTTTTCAAGTGCTTCATAAACACGATTAACATATTTAGGCGAGTATGTAGAACAAACTGCACCTTTAGGAATGGCTAAAGCTTCCACTAGACCAGGAATCTTCTCATAGTTCAGCTGCAACCCTGTTGCTACTACCATGTAGTCATATTTGATTACATCGCCACTTTTTGTCGTCACTGAATTGTTCTTAGGATCAAATTTATCTGCCTTATCTTTCACCCACTGAGCAAGAGTTGGCAAAACTTCAGCCATTGGATGAGCAGCATCTTCAACTGATTTCATACCACCACCTACTAGTGTGAACAAAGGTTGATAATAATGTTTCTAAAGTAAAGTAATCAAAATTATTTTATTATTCTATTCAAGGAAAAAATTTTTATTCTTACATCAGCTGAATCAAGGACAATAACATTGCCTGCTCCATAATGAAACGATAATTTCGCTGCGACAGAACAACCACCAGTCCCTCCCCCAACAACAAGAACTCGACATCTGGAAGCATTCAAAATTATGCAAGATTATGACACATTATTGAGGTCAATAAAATATTTACCTTTGATCTGCAAAGTAAACTTTTGATGTAGATAGATATCTCGTTGATTGTTGAAATACTCGTAAACTAGGCAAAATTCTTACTGAATTCATTCTCCAATGACTTTTTGAGAAATCGTCAAATTATTAATTTTAATCTCATCAAAGCTTAAATGAAGAAACTATTAGCAACAACACTACATAAGTACGACCTTGAAAATGTACATAAATGTTGGTGCGCGCACCAAACTTTATTTTTCTCGAATTACTTGTAATTTATCGCAGCTAACTTCATGACTAAGTTTAGTAGTGTTAGTGTCCATACAAAGTGCAACAAAATTTGTGACCGAACGTGACAAACTGTCTGAGCGTGATAATTACACTCTCCACCTGAAACTAGACTTTGGGGAGAGAATACATATGCTGAGTAAATTTCGGGCCGGCCCGGCTTTTGCAAGTGGGTGAAGTTGGCAGTGATTACGACAAACTGTTGCTTCAAAATAATAAAATACGTTGAAATTTCATTTGGTACAATTTGCTTTATTAATATGTTTTTTAATAAAATAATTTTATCAGACATTAAGAAAATTATTATAATTATTATTATCTTGGAGTTCTTTTAAATACCTTCAATGCATTTTATTTCCATTCTGTGGCATTTTTGATGATCCCCTGAATCCCATGACACGAGTTTGGCTAAAGGTTTGCTTGGTCTTAAATGAACAGTGAATTTGTCATTGAGTTGAACAGGAGAAAATTTTGTATAGGCGATAATTTTTGTTGCAGTAAAATTCTTAAATGTCACTTCAATATTGTCAACCGTAGAATTATTGTAACTTGAAGCGAAGTTCGTATTATTTTCATTTATTACTCTTGCCATAGCATCAGGATGATTTTTGAAGCCCAACTTTTTGCATAAATCTTCAAGTTCTTGTTGCGATGGTGGTGTAGCTTTAGGGAAACATTTTGTATGCCAAATTCCATATGTACGCTCCATAACTTCACCGAAACTATCTCTGAAAAAGATGTAAATTATGATGTGGCAACAATTTAAACTCTTTATCTTAAAAATTTACTTTTTGTCACGTTGAAAAATCCCATTACAAAATTGTTCATCCGCCCCATTTGGACAGTCTGCTCTCTTATCGCAAACCATTTCATTAGGCACACAAAAAGAAGATCTTGATCAAAAGAATGTTTGAAAATTATTAACCGATAAATTTCGAGAATTTAGAATATCTCACCCCAAACAGTTAAATGACGTCTTTTCTGGACAATTCACTCCACAATATGTTGAATCTTCGTCAGTTTTATCCCAACAATGTCTTATTCCATCACAAATCTTTGAAGGACTTGTTGCTTTTAAATAACTAAAGCATGTGCACTCGCTTGGTTCGTCAGACTTATCCCTACAGTCAGGAATTTGATCACAAAACTTTGTCTTCTCAACGCATTTTCCGTCACCACATCTGAACTGTGAAGTATTGCAAGGTTTTTCGTCAGTTGGCAGTTTAAAACAAATTTCATGATTTTCATCGCTGCCATCGTGACAATCAGATTTTAAGTCGCAAAGTTGGTATTTTTCAAGACATTTTCCAAGTGGACATCGATGAATTTCACATTTTGGTGGCAGCAATTTATGGTCCTGACATTTCTGACATGGATGATCTGAAATAAATTTAACTTTACTTTTTTACAAACAAATTACAACAAATTTTCTTAATACCAATAAGTTGATGAATGTCTTTCAATGATTGTTTAGTATTTAAATTGTTAACGCTCACTAGGTAGCGGAAGTCACAAAAACCTTTTTTAAGTTGATGGAAAGCATTCGGATACCAACTGCTGTTTTTAGTTTTACAGACAATTATTGAAGTACGATGAGACACTGAAAATACAAATAAAGTTAAATAAAGTTATACAAACTTCATTAATCACTTACTCTCTTCGTCACAATTCATTGCCTTCACCTCCGCAGTTTGTTTATAGCAAACATTGTTCGTTGAGTTTTTGCAGTCATTGATTATTTCCAGTTCAATTGCTTTCGTCATTTGATGCGAATCTAAAGCTATTGCTAAGCATTTAGACTCTGTCTCTAATTCAAAGCTGTTAAGAATTAAAATAAAAAATAAAAATGCTTTAAATAACATAAACTTACTGAGTCGGAAGAATACTTGGAAGGACGTATCGATTGTAATCAACCGGAGTCTCAAGATGAAATAACATGACGTTTGAATTGCTAACGAATTGAAGACAATCAACATTCATTATTTGTTCATAAGGACTTTGAATGTTCAGCTTAGATTTTGTGTTCCCTAAAAGTGCAACAATGAAATGACTTTGCAATAGTTCATTGCTATCTCCAAGAATATTTCTGTCTACAAGAATCCACGAGTCTTTAATCAATATTCCATTTGCTTTCAAATCACCATCGATAAAGATTTCTGCCAACCATGGCCAATCAAATGAATGCAAATCATTTAATTCATAATCTGATGCTTCTTTAGGATCAACAATGAGTTTCGTTTGATCACTCGCATCAATTGGGATGAAATTATACACATTTTGATGTAAACTTGTTTTATTTTTCTTTATCAATATGTGATCTGCTGAATGAGGATCTAAAGAATTCAAGTGGAACGATTCACATTCAATTTCAAGAGCGTTGCATGTTTCATTCATTTTACTAATGGTGTGGTTGCTTCTTAAAATTGGATTTGATGTTATGTCAATCTTAATTTTTTCATTAAGATATTTTGATTCGATTGCATTTGAATTCAATAAAACAACTTTTGACAATTTTCCTGATCTGAAAATAAGAAAAATTCAAATTGAAACTCAATGAAAAATGTTTAAAAAAAACATCACTCACGTGAATCCAATAAGATGACAAGTATCATTAGCTATCTGATCTGAATTTATGATGAAACTATCGTTATGGTCACATAGAACTTCCCACTTTGATTGAACATTTTTCGTCACAATTCCTTTGGAATGCATCGCTGGTTTTCCATTCAAGTCTAACAATACTGAATGACCATTAGTTAAAGTAACTGTAAGTAAAAATTGATACATATTAAATAATAAATTGAAGAAATTAGTTCAATAAAAAAACCAGAACAGAAACCGGAAATTTATAAGATCTATAAGATAACTAGATGCATGGGAGAGTCTTTTGATTGAAACTGGGAAAAAAAACTTATCAATATTGATGATCCAATAATCTCTTCAAGCCTTTTTAAATTGACAATATTGAATTGAGAGAATTTTCTAATCAGTTTGAATCAAGTTCTGATGAAGACAGCATGGATGTCGAAATATGTAATTAGGTATTAACAATTAATAAATTGACAATTAAAAAGTATAAGAGTAATTTTGTTTTCAAAATATTTAATGTTTTTTATGTGTTCACTTTTTACGTGATCTCAAACATAAAATTATTCAAATTAGGTAGTTGATACTCACGGCATTCAGTTTCATCTTCTTTATATTTGCAGTCGACTTCACCGTTACAAACTAAATTTTTTTTAATGCACATTCCGCTTCGACGACACGCGAATTCCGTTTCATTACAAGTCACTTGAAAATTATATAAAAAATTTTGTAATTAACATTGCAATAAATACATTTTAAAAAATCTCACAACATCCAATTTCATCACTTTCATCTTTACAATCGACTGTTCCATCACAAATGAGATGTGGATAAGACAACTTTAAGTAGTCACGACAAGTGCAATTTTCTTCATCAGTTCCGTCTTCGCAGTCAAAAATTCGATCGCAACGATGGTCCATGTTGATTACTTGAGGGTTTCTGAATAGAAGATGAACAATACATTTTAAAATAAATAATACAATAATTACATACTTAGTGCATCGAAATAATTCATTTCTCAAATCTTTCTTTGAAATTGATTTTGTTCCTGTTTCGTCAACATGTTCGGTAATTTCATTTGGATTAATGGAATTTGAAGAATTCATATTGCTTCCCAAAAGTAAATCGAGTAAGTTTATTGTGCATTCAATTTCATCTTCACCACCAAGACAATCGACAAATCCATCACATCTTTGTGACGTTGGAATGCATTTATTTCCACCCCAAACGCAAACAAAACCAGGACATTCTTGACGTGGAATTCGAGTTGGTGCAAATAGAAAATCTGATGAAGATGGAGGTTCACGGATTGTATTTTCCTTAATCCAATCGAGATATAAAGACACTCGAGTATAAACACCTTCATAGAAAAAACATTAAATGAGAAATATTCAACATTTTGTATCACAACAGTTTACCAGGTTCATGAGCTCGAGCACATCCTTCTCCATGACTAACTATACCTGTCAAGTACCATTCAAACGGATTGTTCAAGCTCTTGCACACGAAAGGTCCTAGAAATTAAAAGAAATTATTATTTAATAAACTTTTACTTAATAACGTTCATCAAATTTACCTCCTGAATCACCCTAATTAGAAGAAATAAAACAAACAAAATAATTTACTTATCGGCAATTAGAAATCAAACGATAAATTTACTTGACAAGCATCGCGTGTTCCAAATGTTTCACCTGCACAAACACTTTGAGTTTCTTCATCGACTACATGCTTACATTTTGATATGATTGGGACATCGACAACCTTCAAATCATCAGCTAAAATTTGATTAAGAAATGTTAAATGTTTTTCATCAAATGATGGATTAATTTTCTTACGGTCTGGGCCCTTCTCTCTGATAGCACCCCAACCGATAGCACTGCAAAGTGTTCCTGCTGGTGGACCAAACTTCCAATTTCTGTTATCCAAAACTCTTTCCTTAGTTGGCAAACAAATCGGTCTCACCCAACGATTGAACGACAAAGGATGCTTCATTCGCATCAATGCAATGTCATTCTTCATTGTTCCTCGGTCATATTCTGCATGTGTAATGACATGGGACACTTTAATTATTTGTGCAGCTGGTGAGTAACTTGATCGTCTTAAAATCCCAGCTTGAACTTCATAAAAATGATTTTCGAAGAATTTTGTACAATGTGCTGCTGTTATGATCCAATCCTCATCATAAATTGACCCACCACAGTGGAAGTTTCCATCTTTGAAGATTGCAACGATGAAAGGAAATTCCATTGGCTTTGCATTTACTCCACCCACAATTCTTACAAAATCATCTCGTTTTCCACGTGTCGATGAATTGTGACTTTCTCTCGCAATGTTTTGTACTTTTGGTTCGAAAACTTTTGATGAGCCACATTGAGGGTAGGGGCATTTAACATAAATTACGTTATTTTCATCGTCATCTTCAATTCTTCTTAATTTACAGTCATCAGTGAATATTGGATCGATATTAGTTGAATGATCAAGACTCATTTGAATAAATGGTCCGGGGATCGTCATTGTTTTCACTGCAATAAATGGTCGATCATTTAGTTTTCCTATTTCCATTTCACAAGCTTCAAATGCCCAACGATTTGGATTATTACATACGGGATACCAACGACCTTTATGATTGCGATGTAAGATTCCTTCGTAATGCGAAACAGCATAAGAAAGCATTCCACCGACATGATTAACAATCATTGAACATTCACTTTCATCTTTTCCATTTCGACAATTGAAGACGCCGTCACACTTTTCAATAGCTGAATAACACATCATGGTTGATGACTTTCGATTGTCTTCAAATTCTTTCAAATTATCATAACAAGAATATTGAAACTTATCACATCCAAAGCATCCCAACTCATCGCTTCCCATTGGACAATCCATATAACCATCACATATTCGACTGCTGTCTAATCTCGCTTTACATGAACATGCAGATTCATCACTGCCATCAAGACAATCAACTTTTGAATCGCACCATTTCGATTTTAAAATGCATTGATTGGTTCCAAAACATGGCAGTTTACCAACATCGCAATGATGAAGTCTCATTGAATGATTATTGGTAAACATTTGATTAGGATATGTAGCGTAAATGACATCAAACTGTGATGGAATGTTGAAGTGAACTGTATTCTCTTCTATTTTATGTATCATATCATCCCGAAATTGATTCTTTGGTGATTCAGTTGTGTCTGTAAAATGTGCAGGTAAACTCGCACTATCTGAAGCAACAAATGTACAATAAGCTGGTGGCTCTTTGTTATTTAATTCTCGATATGATGGTTGATTTGGTGCGATGTATTGATTCGTTACAGGAACTTGAATTGGTCTATAACTTGGTGGTGCTGATGGAACATAATATCCTGAAATGACATAAAATATTAATACAATTATATAAGAAGATATAAAAGCGAACCCGATTCACGAATATATTGCGGATCGATGATGTCTTGTTTACCTCCCGGTTGTGTCATTGCAGGATAATAATAAGGTGACATGTGTTGTTGTGGGTAATTCATAAAACATACTGGGTATGGCATAACATTGTAACCAGGATTCACAATAAACTTTGATGAAACTTTTGATATTTCACCTGTTGGTGGCACGTGAACATTTGAGAAGCCTGACAAAGGTGTCTGAAATTGTGCGTTAGGATTTTGAACAAATGATTGATGTTGTTGTGGTAATTGTGGCGGTAGATGTTGTGCTTGTTTATTCTGCTTTGACATTTGTTCGCAAAGTGAAATAAATGGTCCACTTGCTTCAATAATGTCTGAGTTTTTGAATTGAGAAATTTGAGATTTGCTGACGTCGAGTGTTTCTTCGTTTTTGTTTTCTAAGAATTCTTTTGCTTCTTCATTAGATTCCTTTTCATTGTCGGAAATATGTTCAACTACATTTGCATATCGATTTCTGTCACTTCTGTCGATTTTCTTCGCCACGAGATCATCAATTGAGGAAAAACTTGAAGACAACTTTAAATCTGGGTCAAGACCAAGTAAATCTTCTTCGAATGCATGACTTCTGAAATTCTCGTTAAATGCTTTGGCTGGACAAGCTGTATCAGAAGCTGCTGACTTTGCATTTTTGGAAGAAATTGTAACAGTTTCGTCAGCGAAGAAAAATTCATGTTCATTATCACGAACAACATTTTCACTTGAATCTTTTTTGTCGTGAAAATCGAAAATTGTTGCTGGTTGGACGGTTGTTTCATCATTGGTCGTAGTCTCGATTGGTGATTGTGTCGTTGTCATATCTTCGGAATTTGTTGTCTCAATTGTTGAAATATCTTCTTCTACTGTTGTTGTTACTTCAAGTGTTGTTGTTTCTGGTTCTAATGAAGTAGTTTTATTTGTTGACGGTGAACTTTGTTCCCACCACGGTGTTGAAGTTTTCACATTTTCTTCACTTGATTCATCCGATTCTGAAGAACTTTTTTCCTCCTTGTTCTTCTTTTTGTTTTTCTTCTTTTCCTTTTTACGTTCCCTTGAATCATTGCTTCGCGATGATGAATGATAATCTTCCATTTCGTCAACAATTTCTTCAATTTCTTTAAACTTTTTTGTTATTTCTCTAAAGCGATCCATCACTTTACTGTAAATTTCATTACAATCTCGCTTTCCATCTTTCGTTGACTTCTTGCATCGAATAAATTCATCACGAACTTCAGTAAATTTTTCCTGAACAAGTCGTTTTTCCCGTTTCTTCTCTTCGAAGATTGGAAAGTAAAGCTTGTAAGTGATTGGATCGATATTTTGAATTGAATTCGTCTCACGCTTATGTCTGACCCGTTTGTGAATTGAATTATCGGCCATTGCCGCAGTCTCTAAAAGACTTATAATATCATCATCAATGTCACGAATCTCTTCTTCAATATCTCGCAAATCTTTCAATATAAGATTTATTGATTCATCAGAAACATTCTCATTATCATTGATCATAATTTTGTTGTGTTTTATGTTTTCTTTGAGCTTTCTTATGGAATTTTTGAAGTTGCTGCTTCGTTTCGATATTAAAGTTCCCTCGTCATTAATTTCTTCATTTGCATCATTTCCATTGATTTCTTGATATTTTAAATTTAGAAAACTATTGATGTCTTCAACAACAGCATTTCTTTTAATCTTATTCATGTCATCAACATCATCACGCTCAGAATCTATTTTATTAATAAAGTTTGTTGCTCGTTTATGTCGAACAAGATCAGATGGTTCATTAAAGTATTCGTCCGTTATTGAAATTTGTGGTGAATCTTCTTGATAAACTATAGAAGATGAAACATTAGTTAAACTTCTTAAACGTGATTCTTGAATGTACCTTTAAAATATGCGTAAGTCCCAAACAAAGCGATTAAAGTGAGAATACTAACCAAAGACAAAACTATCACTAAATTCAACCTTCTTCGTCTCATATGGGTCATACAAAAGATCCTGATGCCACCCTGCTGTCCGTCTGAGTAATTTCATAATTGACATAAATTTACACATTTAATGATTTTGTTAATTGTTTTTGTTGAATGAATCGACGCAAAATGAAAATTTTCAAGAAATAATTAGGTCATTAATATTTTTTGATGATCTGTGCAATTTTTATTCATTTAAAAATCATTCAAGTTGAACGAATGTGTAAAGTTTTTAAAGGAAAAATTGTCTTTAATATATTTTAAATGATTTAAAAAAATGAAGAAATAACATTTTTCAATTTGTGAAAACTTTTCTTACCACTTGTTATTAATTCCTTCTCATTATTTCCCATTTCTACTAAACTTTATCCATTCAGAACCTGAATAAAATGTTTTCAATTTTTAATTCAAAGAGTAAATATTTCAACACTATTTAATACCAAACGTAACGATCCGAGGTTTAAGGAAAACTGAAAAAAAATGTTTGCACGAACAATTAAAAAGTCAATGGAATAATAATTGTCGATCAGCATAAAAACTATTTTGTTTGGCACATGTCGACTTGCAGGTTAATCAAAAACAAAAAAAAAGGTTTTCCATTAACAACTGAAAGGGAAAGAAATAGGAAATTGGATAAATATTTAAAGAAAAGTTCAATTTTCTATGTTTTATTTTTAAATATTACTTTAGTTTATTTTTTCATCGTGATTTTAATTAAATATAATACATTTTTCTCACCATAGTTCCTTTTTTTGTTATGTAACATTGTGTTGTTGTGTTTTTCATGTCTTAAAAATCTAAGAGAAAAATTAAGTGTTCATTCTAGATTTCTATTTTAACAAATCGTATTTTTTATTCCTTGTTGTTTCGATTACCACTTTGAAAAGTGTTATGGAATTTTCCAGTAATTTAAACAAACTTAACGTTCAGATTGGTGAACAATGGAAAAAATTCTGATCTAAGACATTTTTTTCTTATTCTTTTTCATGTGATCCGTTGTTAAAACTTTCGTAAAAGTTAAATACTTTTCTCACTAAATGTTTATCTACCTGACACATTAAGTAAAATAGCACAGTATGAAAAGCGAATGAAATTATAGCAAGAGTGAAAAACATTGAAATCTTTTTTATTTTACTGAAAAATTTACACTTATAATTTTTTTTGGTTTTCACTCAAGCAGCGCGAGGAGACAGATGAAAAAAAAATTTTTTAAGTCTTTTGACGTTGTAATTTTTATCTCATCTACACAATCAAATGCAAGTTTAAATTCTTTTATTTTTGTTTAGAGATTTTTTTCTTATAATTTTCTTCATTTTAAAGTATAGTTTTTTTATGTACAGGAAGAAGTTTCATTCAAGAAATTTTTATGCTAAAAATTTAATTTAGACATTGGTTTATAATTTTTATTAGACTTTTTCTTTAAAGTTTTTTGCTTTCCTTCACATCGATTTAATTGTAGGACTTGTCTGAGTGTATGTGGGAGAGTGTTTTATGACAAAAATGGTGGCTTACAAGATGAGAAGAAATGATCTAAAAAATTTACGCATGCTTGTGTTTTTCCACAGGAACTTTTTTACAACTTATCTTCTTCCGTCTCGACGTTTTCATAAAAAGAAAAAGTTTTAAAAATGATATAAAGATTATCTCAAGCTAAATGTCATTTTTTTAAGATATTGAATTTAATAAGATTTTTCTGCAAATATCTTATCATAGTCAAATTTTCATTTCTTTTTTCTTTGTGGCACATTTTTATCTTATGTTGTTTATTATTTTATGTTTGAAAAATTGAATCTTCCTTTGAGACGTGACTTTTGGTTTTCCGATATTTCAAGATGAAAGAAATGATCGAAACCGATAAATTTCTTTTTCTTCCTCTTCTTGATATCTTTTTGTTGCTCGGTGATATCCCAAATAAAAAAGCTTTAAAAGTTTTTGGAAAGTTTTTCGTTTATCTGTTTGCTTCTTTTTTTTATTTTTGTGTCCGTGAATAAACTTCAAGCTATTGTCAAATTATATAAAATTTTCTCACCACGAGTTAGATTTTTCACCTTTTTACAAATATTTTTTTTCCTTATAAATTAAATAAATTTGATTTTTCTTTCCTTTTATTTACTTTTTTTTCACGTGATTCACTAGTTTACAACATGTTTATTCCATTTATTTTAATCTTATCATAAAATCAGAAATCTAAAATTTCATGACGTAATTTAAATTTTCTCATAAGAGCTATGTACAAAAATATAACATAAAAGCTTTTCATCCCATGTAAAATACGAGGCGTTTTCATTTCAGAGAAAAAGGTGCTCCAATTAAAATGATTTTTCGTTTGTTGCTCTCAATAAAAGTAAGTTGTAAAAATCATATATAAGAAAAAATCTCTTTAAAACAGAGGCTCTCCTGTTACAAATAATTTTTATGCACATGTTTCCGGGTTGGTTTTTGAAATGAAGTAACACTTCTTCTTCACATAAAACTTTAATGACTTTAGCTCAACACATATTTATTTTCTTTTTAATGTCATCCTCTCATTCGTTTTTCCGCTTGTTGTTATCGCCATGAAATTTGTAATTCCATGAAAACTTTTCTATTAAAGATTCACAACAATTTTTAACTTTAAAGCTCGACCGTAACGAATGAAAAATGTCTCGACAACACGAAAAGCTGCACAAGAAGCTTTCATTACGCTCGAGTCTCATCACATGTTTTATACAAGAAAGAACTTCTATTTACTGACATTGAATCACTTATAAGACTATAGAAAGTTTAATTAGATCATTTTTTGTTTGTTTTGCACAAAATCACAATTGCTGTATAGTTTTTAAATTTTAAAATTTGTTCCACGAGTTTTTGTGTGTATGTTTGCCTCAACCTCACCCAAAATCTAATCGTTTGACGATCATTGTAAATATTTTTAATCGAAAAGTGCCGCTAAGATATCATCATTGTTGGCATTATTACTTGAGCCACTTGATGGCGGTGTATTTAAATCTGGTGGATCCAAGTATGACAATAATTCCAATGGATCTACGTTCACGTTATCAGGAAGAAGCTAAAGAAGGAGAACAATTAATAATTGTTTTATTTTAAATAATATAAATGACTTTCACTTACATTCAAATCATTACCACCTTCACCATCAATGACTGCGGCCGGGTCAAAGTTTAGATCAACATCGGTGAGATTAGGTATAGAGTTCATTAAGTTTTGCTGTATATTCTGATTCATATTTTGTGGCGAATTCATCATATTTTGTGGAGAGTTCATTAGACTCTGTGGTGAATTCATGATGTTTGAAGCGGAATTCAGAATATTATGTTGGTGCTGAGGTGAGTTGGAGTTGTTTGAATTGCTGGTTCCATTTTGTAGTAGATCATTGGCAGGTGGAACTGACGGGGGACCACCTGGCGTCAAAGGATTGTGACCACCATTTGGTGTATGAGGTGTGTGTGGGGTGTGGGGCATCTAAAACATTATTATTAATTAATTTATGATGAAAATTTTGATTTATTAAAATTTATTTAGTACTCACTTGATCGTTGAGTGATTTTTCCATGGCATTTAAAGGATCTAATGAGTTGACAGAGTCATTTAAATGAGCAAGTGGATTATTATTACCACCATTGTTACCCCCATTTGAAACAAAATCGCTGTTCATGCCAGTTGTATCTTTTAATGGATTTCCATATTGGTCAAATTGCGGATTTCTTTGGTTGTTGTAACTTTAATGAAAAAGAAGTAAATTAAATAAACAAATTTCATTATTGTGTGTGATGTTTTTGTTACCTTTGACCCATCATACTTCCACTTGCAATTGAATTCATGTCAGGACTCATATAAGGACTCATGGCCTGCATACTATCCCAAGATGGTAATGAAGTAGATCCTGGTGACATAACTTTATTGAATTGCTTGCATTCGGGATCAGTTGGTTCTTGTTTGATTCCATTTATGCTCATAGGTTTGATGGCTTTCCAGTTTGCTTGAGCGTCAACCATGACTTCTTCAGTGTCTTGTTGTGTTGTGAGTGTGTTCAAAATGGCCCACATATACTGATCAATTTCTAGGCCTTCAGTTAAAGCTGGTTTACTGTAAAAGAAAATTATTTCTCATTAAAAATTTTATCAAAGTTTTTGATATTTTCAAAGCCTTACTTGCACACAGGGCATCGCCAGTTTCCTCGCTCGCAATTAATTTGTAGATAAGCTTCAAGATCAAAGCATTGTATATGTTTGCAATCGTGACCACGAGCTGGTAATGTTATTCGCTTGCATGTGATCGGACACTTAAGGAATACTTTTAATGATTGTTGCTGATCCATATTGACATCTTTTTCAATAACACCAGTCGTTGAATTCGCTTGAGGTGATTGTATATGGCCCTGAGCAAAGCTTCGTTTGATTTTAGCCACAGCATGCTCAGCAGGTAAGAGATTCCTTCGAAGAAGTGTATGTAGTACATGTCGTACTGATGGTCGATGGACCAATTGTAAGACAAAAAGATGAGACTGTGAAAAGTAAATGAAAATTAAATGTTAAAGATAAAAATCTAAAATTGATTGTAGCTTAGTAACTTACACAACAACAAGTGCTGACTGTGATTTGAATTGTGTTTCTTCCTGGTTGACAGACCTGCTTCAAATATAATGGACGATGAGTATTTTTGTTCTCGCCCCGATCAATCTCTAATGGTGTTGAATTAGCTGATACTTGAACGCTGGCTGGCCAATTTGTATTCATCTGTCTGTCTTCATGATGAAAACATTTGAGCTGAAGCTCGAGATCCGATCGACACATGAGGGTATTGTAAACGGTTGGTTTTAGTTGAAATACATGATTACTAACAGCTAAATTATGTTCTAGACGAAATGGTGATAGAATGATTCCGTCACGAACAGGAAAAGTTAATCGTAATTCTTCACCTAAACGAAAATAAAGAAAAAAATGTTTAATGACCATAAAATTGTGAGAAAACTTTCCAAACGTACTGTGCACAATATTTGGTTTGACATCAGGATTAGGACTTATGTAAGGTGTCATTGATGAAGCAGCAGGTGTAAGTGGTGGCGTTGGATTACCAGGTACTGGACTGTGCTGATAATTCAATCTACCATCTTGCTGGAATCCCTGCATACTTTGGTAGCCAGCACCAGCATTGCCATAATATTGTTGAGCTGTATTGTTATATGGTGGAGTATTCTGTCGTTGTTGTGGCATCATTGCTGGACCGTTTCGACCATAAGGGTTCATTGGATTTTGTCCTGGTCTTCCATACGCTTGATTCTGGATGGGAACTGGAACTCCACCTTGATGTTGTGGAAATTGACTCATTGCAGGGCCATTTGGTGGGCCTTGGTTGCCACTGATCCCATACATTGACCGTTTCTGTGCTGTGTGAAGTTGGGGATTCGGATAAGGAGACATTCTTCTTGGCGCATATCCATTCGCCATTCCTTGCATCTTAGCCATGGGATTCAATTGATTCATACCATTTATTTGATTCCCCATCTGATGATTTCCCATGCCCATATTTGCCATCTGAGCCATCGGATTCATTTGGTTCTGATGATGACGTTGATTATATCCCATCGAACCATTCATTTGACTGTTCATACTGTTAATGTTGCCCATTGGCATTTGATTCATTCCATGTAATCCACTAGAACCTGCAGTGCTGTTATTTGATCCATGCATGGCGCCCATTTGATTCATCATGTTTCCATTCATTGAAATTCCATTCATGTTTGACATGCCTCCCATATTGTTCCCATTACAATTCGTTGAACTTCCCATTTGATTCATTTGATTATTCCAGGAATTTTGTGATTGTATTCCCATGTTATTCATCTGTGAAAACATAATTGAAATTCCATTTGAAAAAACGTGTTCAAAAGTGATAAGAAAGTTAAATTCTCTTACCTGTGAGTTGTATCCCACATCCATTCCACCTTGTTGACCTGCAGCGACCATATTAAAATTATTGTTTATATTATTTTGATTGCTATAATTGTTGTTGTTGCCGTAATGACTAATATTTTGTTGTTGCTGATTAAAGATTTGATTTGAAGGCGCACCGGGCGCTAATTGTTGATTGTTAGTCGTCTTATTATTAATAATACTAGAATTGTTACTATTCATGTGAATTGGCGTTGTTTCATTAGTGTTTCGGGATCTACAATTTCCAGGATTGATTTTACTCTTGCTATTGATGTTGTTATTTGACGTGAAATTTGCATCGGTAATTATGTCACTTTCATGAAACTGTTGTGCTTTTTGATGTTGTGAATTATTTGTACCTGCAATGATAAACAAAATTATGAAAAATTGAGATTAATGAACATAATTTCAACATAAAGCAAAAAAGATTATTTTGCTTAAAGTTATGATATTTATTTGATTTACTAAAAATCATAACAAGAGGAACTACTTGAAACTTGATTCTTTTCTTCTGTTGTGGTGTAAAGATACTAAAGAAAGAGTCACAGCCAGCTTGTAAAATTAAACTTTCATTGTTTTTCTACCTCAAACTCAAAAGTTTCACTGGGATAAAATAAAACTTAGAAATTTTCTCACGTAGCTATTAAACTTTGTTACTCATTGAACTTTGTATTATTTTTAATTACGAAAATAAATTTTAAAAGAATTAATATTCAAAAAGTCTGTTACCGAAAGTCGGCCCCAACAATAAATATCGTGCAAAAGCCCGATATTTAAAACTCCGGCAGTTAT